>SEYY01018406.1:237500-285000 GCA_009176605.1 Armadillidium nasatum
AAAACGATATTAACATTTAATTATTTATTACTCTCGTTATTTATTTTTTAGTTTTATTACTTTTTTAAAAATTTTTAATGTTATTTTTTATATATATTTTATTATGATATATTTAAATTAAATGAATATATATATATATATATATATATATATATATATATATATATATATATATATATATATATATATATATATATATATATATATATATATATATATATATATATATATATATATATATATATATATATATATATATATATATATAATATAGTGGTAAGGATAGCGCTTTTGGAGGTACAGGATTTATGGGACACATTATCTGACAGAAAAAAGAGCCTAACGGGATTTTGATTTGCAATTGCAAATCACTCCTCTCAAATTGACCTCACGCTCTTTCCTGACACAGTTTTGGAGGTTCATACCTTCGAAATTGACCTCAAATAAAGAAAAGGGGAACCTGTAAGGTCCAGTGAACCCCCCTCAAAATCGGTATCAAAGAGTTACCTGAGTTTGCAGAATTGCTGCGTTCACCTCCCTCTCTTTCCTGACCCCTTTTTTGAGGTTCAATCTGGTTGAAATCTGCTCGAACCAAGGAGAACAGGTCCGTTGGGGTGGGGGGGTCCGTGAACCGACAAAAACGATGAGGAAGGTAACTGAGATTACAACATCGAGCGTAATTGCAGAAAAGACCCTTAGGCTCTTTTTTTTCTGTCAAAAAGTGTCCCATAAATCCTGCACTCTTCAAAACCTCTATCCTTACTACTTATATATATATATATATATATATATATATATATATATATATATATATATATATATATATATATATATATATATATATATATATATATATATATATATATATATATATATGTCCTTTTCTTATCGTTTTTAGTATGGATGAAGTCTCTTTTGTAATATTCCTTGTCCAACAGTTAAGTTTCTGAAAACTTTTCTCCATCTCCGTCTTATTCTTTGCCAATATTATTGGTAAATGTTTTCTATCAAACAATTTTATGTTATTACTGAATTTACATTATATAGGTAGAGGAAATTTTAATTAAACTAATCATATTTTCAATAAGATGCAGAAATTGCGACAAATAATAACTTTTTTTTTTTTATTTAATTTTGTTGGACAAAAAGTTTTATCTTTCGTATTTGTTCAAATTTTTATTCCAAACGTTCATTTCCTTTTCTAAAATGAAAAAAAAGATTAATGGAAATTTCATTTTTAAAATTATTTGACACGAGAAAACAAAAATTTAAATTTAACAAAATTAAGAAACAGTTTAAAGACAATTTTTAAAATTTAATTTTTTTAGTTGAAGAAATTTAATAATTTAATTAATATCTAAATTTTATTTTCCGAAATAAAAATTTAATGAGAGTCATTTTACGACTTTTTCTGAAAAAGAATTTCATTCAAAATTTCGGTAAGAAAAATTCAACGTCAATACCCAGGGTAATTAATCCTTTTAAAACAATTTTGAATTACTTTTAATTCATTATTTTCAGAGTAAGTATGTGTGTGCGTGCGTGTGTATGTGTTTGTGTGCGTGAGGGAATGGGAAGATGAAAAGTGGTATATATATATATATATATATATATAATATATATATATATATATATATATATATATATATATATATATATATATATATATATATATATATATATATATATATATATATATATATATATAAAACGAAAATAATTAATTATGAAAATGTAGTGGGTCAAAAATGACCCAACTGATACAATTTGACTTTAGTGCCTCTCACATTAATTATTTCTTGACATTTTTTTCTCAAGGTTACCGTGATATTTTCATTATCAGTTGCGCCATTATATATATATATATATATATATATATATATATATATATATATATATATATATATATATATATATATATATATATATATATATATATATATATATATATATATATGATTGAAATGTCTACAGCAATCACTCTCAGACGTTCATAAACTCCTATCGTTAAACACACCCATCAGGCCTGTAGCCAAAACAAACTTAGGTTCTAGGACGGGAAAATATTATATATATATATATATATATATATATATATATATATATATATATATATATATATATATATATATATATATATATATATATATATATATATATATATATATATATATATAATTTTTATTTCCTTTACTATTCAATTTGTTTTATTTTATATTTTGAATGAAAATTTATCACTGAGAGGAAAATTTGCCCTCAAAGTTACGGCTAGATCTGATTAATTACAAAACTTAAAAGAATTTTTTTAGGGATAGGGATATATATATATATATATATATATATATATATATATATATATATAGTATATATATATATATATCTATATATATATATATATATATATATATATATATATATATATATATATATATATATATATATATATATATATATATATATATATATATATATATATATATATATATATATATATATATATATATATATATATATATATATATATATATATATATATAATATATATATATATATATATATATATATATATATATATATATATATATATATATATATATATATATATATATATATATATATATATATATATATATATATATATATATATATATATATATATATATATATATATATATATATATATATATATATATATATATATATATATATATATATATATATATATATATATATATATATATATATATATATATATATATATATATATATATATTATATATATATATATATATATATATATATATATATATATATATATATTATATATATATATATATATATATATATATATATATATATATATATATATATATATATATATATATATATATATATATATATATAATATATATATATATATATATATATATATATATATATATATATATATATATATATATATATATATATATATATATATATATATATATATATATATATATATATATATATATATATATATATATATATATATATATATATATATATATATATATATATATATATATATATATATATATATATATATATATATATATATATATATATATATATATATATATATATATATATATATATATATATATATATATATATATATATATATAATATATATATACTATAATCATAGCGATCGACAGGATCGGATCATGTGAAGAAACTAAATGCAAGGACGACAGGACTAGCCATCCGGCTTGTGATTTCTCTGTCAACGGCTTGTAACTACTCCAGAACCAGCATTGGAACCATTGCTCGGAGAAGCGCAATCTTTTGAAAACCCCTGGAGAGAGTGTTTGGAGGTTATTTGAAACGATGCTGGTCCTACTGAAAGGGTAAAAACCCTACCTGAAGAATCTGGATAGGACTCATGGATGGCATGGGGACCGGCGAGCTGAAGAACTTGATCTTTTGGAGGGCTCTGGGAGAACTTCTTCAAGCAGATGGAAAAGATGCTGGTTCCATAGGGTGAAAACCCTATCCTGGATATAGATATAGATATAGATATATATATATATATATATATATATATATATATATATATATATATATATATATATATATATATATATATATATATATATATATTGCAACATTGCATGTTAAAAGCTGGAGGGTGAGCTCCAGCTGGCGTGAGGGACTCACCCAAACGCGAATCAGAGCTATGAACCATCTTGTATTTAGTAAAAAAATATAGAGTAAAAAATGCAGAAAAAGTCACCGACTACCAACAAAGCAAAGATAAAGTATATTAGTGATGAAATAGAATATCAGCTTTGCTTGTAGTAAATTATGACGTAAATTGCTAACCAAGATTCAAATAACCTAAGTAAATGGAATAAACGAGATTATCATGATGGTAATGACGTCATCCATAAAAAATTAGCTATATTTAAATCAATTGACCAATCACAGACTGAAGCTATTTAAAAATCATGTCTATGTCTGCCGTTAACAAGAAATTTATAACATTAGATTACATTAACAAATATATTTATACTTTGCTAGCAGCCACAACCCTTCAACTCAGTTACGGAGGAGTTACAGATGTGATACTCTTAGAAATACACGAATGGCTTTAACACTTGTATGATCATAATTAATAGGGGAGTTATCCTACAAATATTTACTAAAAATTAACAACATATATGCTTTTTATAGGTATAGGCAATACTAAAAAATTTTCATTTCATGAATTATGAGTAATTATTATCCTACTATGACAAATATTATTACAATATATTGAAGTAGATACTAAAAAGTTGTTTCTCTGAAATGTATCGACTTTAGCGTCTGACAAAATACACATTGTTTTCCCCTTTATTGAAAACGGTTTAAATTTTTTGAAAACTTTCTTTTGTACAATAAATTTAATCTCAAATATCACTAAATTTATCTTAACAGTAAAAAGAAAAATAAATTTAAATTTGTTCGTGGTTTAAGGGGCCTATAGAGAATCAACATTGTTGTCATCCTTTTTGTTAACTATGTTGTCAACCAAATTGTAAACATCACTTCCGAGATGATTTCTGTTGCTGCTTTTCATTATTTTCTCTTCTTATAGTATAGCTAAATTTATATTATAATCTTTGTAATTGATAATATATATATATATATATATATATATATATATATATATATATATATATATATATATATATATATATATATATATATATATATATATATATATATATATATATATATATATATATATAATATATATATATATATATAACTTTTAAAAGCGTTAAAAATAAATAACATTAGACTCTGCCTACAAAAATATCCAAAGTTTTTGATCTTACTTGAACCGTTGCTTTAACAAAAAGTTTCAACCACCAACCTGCCTACAGACATTCAACATCCCCTTCAACACGGCAATTTGACAACAAGGTTGACAACCAAGTTGATCGTCTATAGGCCCCTTTAGGCTTCCAGTATCCTAAAATACTGGATGTAAACTGACAGCAACAAGGGACACTTCCTTATAAAGACATCTTTAAAAAAATTAAAAGAGTTAAATTTCAAGCTAATTAGCATCTATTTGCTCATCCCTTTGGTTAGATGCATTCATAATACTAGTTATAAAGCGACTTAAGGCTGAATAAACTACTCATTATCTTTTTAATCCGAAAGTAAAAGGAAATTAGTTTAAATGAAATAGTAATTTTGGACTTACCATATATGGTTTTCAAAAGAAATTGTCCTCTTTGACGAGTTCTGATATATATTAGCGATTAGAACTTATTAGAAGTATATTTTGAGTAGAAGTCAATTGCGAAAGGTTATAGTATGAAAGAGGTGAAGATAAAAATTACCATACCTGAATTAAAACAAAAAAAAACTTACATTTTGTAATACGTCTAAATGCGTTGACGAATATTGGAAAACCGGCAGCTTGTTTAGGTGCCAAACTGTAAAGTGCCATTTCGATTTAAAAAAAAAAAAAAAAAAAAAAAAAAAATATAAAACCTTTTGAAGCAGAATTTAATATAATTTCTCCAATATAACAGACTTAAAATAGATGAAGTATTCACTAGATAAAATTGTGAAAGTATATAAATAGTTTTTATAGTTAATTTTAACATGAAATCCTTTTCTTAAAAGGGGCCAAAATAAATCCGTTAATTCCGTAGTTATTCAGTCTCAAAGTCTTATATACTTATTTTATTATTATTATTATTATTATTATTATTATTATTATTATTATTATTATTATTATTATTATTATTATTATTATTATTATTATTATTATTTTATTATTTTATTTTTTTTTGCTTTCCAATTTCTAAACAGTCTCAGGACACTTCACTAAGGACAAAAATAATTACCCAAATACAACATAAATATATTTTTCGCATAAATACGTAACTTTTTACTTCTATTAAAACTTAGTAGTAAAAAAATTAAAAATTAAACTTGATCCCCCTAATATTTCCTCCAAATGAAAGCCCAGAATTCTGAAATGTAGCCAATTGTAGCTGTTTTAGAGAAGATTTTTTGCTAAATATGTAGATCTTAAGATGGCAAGACTTCAACTGGTGTCCTAAGTCTATTTGGGCCATAGTCTATGACTTGGGCCATTGATTTGATATTTGAGTTAGTTTTCATGATTGACCCTAAAGTTATTGTTACAAAAATTATTTTGTACATTTTTTTACTGCTATCTTTTTCCTGTAGTTAAAAATAGAATTTGCCTACTATACTAGGCAATATCATTTTATTGTAATTAGTAGTATAGGAACTACTGTAAAATTTAACCAATAAATATTCAATTACAAATCGTAATTATTACTTTTTGCCATTAATGGTAAACTTTCATATTCTATATATTACGGTACGTTTTCTTTATTTTTTAACTAACCATTGCCAATTTCTGTTAAATTGACTAAATGATTTTGTAATTAGTATTAAATATATCAGCTACAATTAAATTATAAAGTTCTGTAAGTTTAGTTAGAAGCACCCATTAGACTTGGAATTGGAAGAACCAATCATCTCATTATATATATATATATATATATATATAATATATATATATATATATATATATATATATATATATATATATATATATATATATATATATATATATATAATATATATTTATTTTTTTTTTTATTTTTTATTTTTATTATATATATATAATATATATATATATATATATATATATATATATATATTATATATATATATATATATATATATATATATATATATATATATATATATATATATACATACCATAACTCTAAGGTAAAGTAATATAAATGCATAATAAAAAGAAAAACTTAAAAAAAATAAAAATATTTTCATTCTGAATGATGAATCAGCCATTCTTCAACTGTCATTTATATAAAAATAAGAAAAATAATTTATTACCAGGTTGCTATATTTGCCCTTCGATTTTTTTTTCTTCAATGTGCTGTAATTAAAGGGGTAAAGGGTAATAAATTGTCTGACCTTTGATATATGGAAATAGGGTAATAAATTGTCTGACTTTTGATATATGGAAATATAAATATATCGAAACATCAATATTCAATTCAAATTTTTTGATATTTGTATTATTATTTAGCATTCATTTCATTTATGACATAATAATTAATATTATTATTATTTAGTTTTCTAGCGTACTTCAACTTATCATAATGATCGAATTTGCTGTGTGACATAGGCGTAACTGATAGATGGAACGTTGCTGTGGAATACAGGCCTTACACTATATATATATATATATATATATATATATATATATATATATATTATATATATATATATATATATATATATATATATATATATATATTATTATATATAGCGTTATTTGAATTAGAAAATCTAATAAACAAAATTTTTACCAAAATTCACAAATGTAACGTATTTATACGAGTGGTTAATTAGTCATAAAAAAAAATTTAGTACACTCACACATATAATTTTACTTTAGTTCGCTGTTTAATTCCATTTTCTTTTAAATATAGAAAATGGAAATATCTGAGTCTGAATGTTGTCAAATTTGTATTTGTAAAGAAAGAATTGGATAGTTTATAAAAGACAGTTAATTTTGTTTTTGCAGTATAAATATTTAAAAAAATTTTTTTTTTTTTTTTATGTATTTATATTACTCTTCTGTGAAAGAAAAGTATATGTAGAATGCAGCTATTTTAACTTCATATTTTCAATAATAGTGAAAAATAGAGAGGTATTGTGCCAGATCAATTTAATACTATATATATATATATATATATATATATATAATATATATATATATATATATATATATATATATATATATATACCGTATATATATATTTATATATAAAATGGTAATTCTTTAATTCAACTGAGTATTTTTCTTAATATATCTAAACTACAGAGAAAAAATGATCTGAAATTAAAGCACAGAAAATCATTTTGTATATTAAAAATACCAAATATCCTTAAAAATTTAAAAAAAATAAAAAATAAAAAAACAAAACTTAAAACTACATTGATTTTTAAACAATATATCATCTGACTTTGAAGATATATTATTCTTTGATTGTTTTATCTTTATTTTTATTTTAGTTTTTTTTATTTTTTATTAATAAAGCATTACCAGATTACTGCATCAGTATAGGAGTAAATTTTAAGAAATATTATAATTATTTTAGAGATAAAAAAAAAGATTTATACTATTTTTTGTAAAATATACAGTATATTTCTAATACATTGAAACATTTGTATTAAATTATAATTTTTTAAAAAGTTTCTACAAATTATGAAATAATTTTTATCTGAAAATATTTTTTCTTTTCTATTATAGGAAATAGAATATATTAATTTCTTAATTTACTTATTATTAGTAGTATGCATAGATGTTGAAAAAGCAAGCATTTGACAGGTTAGGACTGTTTGCTGGGCCATTAGCATTAGTTTACCCTTTAAATCCAGATTAGTTTTTTGAACTAGTTCATTAAACCTGACAAACTAGTTCAACTTAATGTAACCTAGACTCGAAGGGTAAATCTACACAAACTGCCTGTGAATAGGTGTAGTCTCTGAGCATCTAAATAAAAGAGAAATGATAAAAGTTTAGTCATGAATGTATTGCTTTGATATATATATATATATATATATATATATATATATATATATATATATATATATATATATATATATATATATATATATATATAATATATATATATATATATATATATATATATATATATATATATATATATATATATATATATATATATATATATATATATATAATATATATATTATATATATATATATATATTATATATATATATATATAATATATATATATATATATATATATATATATATATATATATATATATTATATATATATATATATATATATATATATAATTTATATATATATATATATATATATATATATATATATATATATATATTATAATATATATATATATATATATATATATATATATATATATATATAATATATATATATATATATATATATAGTATATATATAATTAAATTTGTTAGATCTAACAGTAGTTTATTAGTTCCACAACCTAACCTTAAAGGGCTTAAAGGGTTAACATTTGCTAATGAGCCAGTGAATAGGTCTAATCTGGCAATCTCTGACCCTTTCAGTACTTAAACCTACTACCAGATATATAAAATATAAACAGTAGTAATAAAAATAAATTTTTAGCTCTAAGAAAGCTAAAAAAAAATTTTTTTTTTAATATTTGATAACCACAGTAGTGGTTTATTTAAAAAAAAAAAAGTAAAGTGTTAATGGTCAATGCAATTTCAAAGTTGGGTGTAATATTGTACGATTTTTTTATATTCTTTTTGTAGTAAAATTTGTAGTAAAAGGCAGGGTTGGCATTGATTAAATCAAATTGATTTAATCAGTTGATTAAATCAATTGATTTTTTTATGAAAAAATCATGATTTTTTTGATTTTTTTGATTTTTTTGATTTTTTTGATTTTTTTAAAAAATAATAAAACTTTTTTTTTTGTATTTGTTTTATTTTGTCATATTTTTTGATACATAATGATATAACAGATATATTAGTTCCTTCTTACTGTGTTAAAAAACTTTAAAGTAGTTTATATATTAGAAATATAACTTCCTTAATATTTGGTTCAAGATTTCATATAGGGTAATACAAGAATCTGATCTTCATTAATATAATTTATCCAATATAGAACTGTTAAGAGTTTAGAATTCCTAATATATATTCAATCAAATCTTCAACAAAATTTTATTGAGCTTTAATCTAATGCAATTTGAGGTTATAGACAAAAGAGAAAACAGAAAAGACAATTCCTTTTAATTTTCAACCATTTAAATTTTTATACAACATTATAAGAAAACAATATACCTCTATATAAATTATAAAAGAAAGAAAATTTAAGCACTTTTGATGCATAATCATTAATCCATAAATTAAATACATAACTTGCAATAATATATATATATATATATATATATATATATATATATATATAATATATATATATATATATATATATATATATATATATATATATATATATATATATATATATATATATATATATATATATATATATATATATTTTTGCAAGTTATGTATTTAATTTATGGATTAATGATTATGCATCAAAAGTGCTTAAATTTTCTTTCTTTTATAATTTATATAGAGGAATATTGTTTTCTTATAATGTTGTATAAAAATTTAAATGGTTGAAAATTAAAAGGAATTGTCTTTTCTGTTTTCTCTTTTGTCTATAACCTCAAATTGCATTAGATTAAAGCTCAATAAAATTTTGTTGAAGATTTGATTGAATATATATTAGGAATTCTAAACTCTAACAGTTCTATATTGGATAAATTATATTAATGAAGATCAGATTCTTGTATTACCCTATATGAAATCTTGAACCAAATATTAAGGAAGTTATATTTCTAATATATAAATAACTTTTAAAGTTTTTTTAACACAGTAAAAAGGAACTAATATATCTGTTGTATCATTATGTATCAAAAAATATGACAAAATAAAAAAAACAGTTGTATTATTTTTTTAAAAAATCAAAAAAATCAAAAAAATCAAAAAAATCAAAAAAAAAAAAAAAAAAAAAAATTTTTTGATTTTTTTGATTTTTTTAAAAAAATCAAAAAAATCACCAACCCTGGTAAAAGGTATTAAAAATTAAAAAAAGAAAATTGGAACACTTTAAAAGAACCAATCTAAAATGCTAGCTTTTGAAACTAACTGTTTAAGTATTCAATTATGAATTAAAAATGACCACTAAATATTTTAAAGAAAATAAGAATGCAACTTTTTATATAAGGTTACTCAAGTGATTAGAACATTGTACCTTAACAACAACTTTTTGAAGAAGAGGGAATTAATTCTTCAAAATATTATGATATTGTCTATTGTAGAGGTTTTAGTATTTATATTCATATCTTTATTTTTAGTTAAAAATAACTTGAGTTAAACTTATTAAATTAATATAAACTGATTTCATTATAAAGAGAGGCAGTTGTAAACTGAGGTTCCACTCTACATTTTTAAAATTAGATGTTTTAAATTTATGATAATTAATATTATCACCAATCTTTTACAACATGAATCACATGCTCATACTCTTCCTTTTAATTGACCTTAAATTTTTCTTTCTTTTTTTGTAGGCCTGTATGAAACCCTACTTCCCTATGATATATATATATTGAATTTTTTTATTTTTTTGCAGATTTTAGCAATTTACAGATTCTAGGAAAGCCTTTACAGCCATATATAATGGAAATAGAGGAGAATAATCCTTGTGTATCAGAGAATGGTGTTTGCGTGAGAACAGGCAACACAGTTTTAACTCCAAAAAAGAATGAAGTAATATTCAATCCTGAAATGATTATAAGTAGGTAAGTGAATTTGGCATAAATATTAGAACATTTCAGAGTTGAAACAGAAATTTATTTTGACAATAGTGCATTAATTGTAGGATATTATTATTTTATTCTCTCTTTAAATGATTGAGTATAGTTTGTAAATAAAGATTGAACATATATTCTAAAGAAGACATTTATTATTTACCACATTCGAATAATTTTGTTGTTTAAAAGCCTTTTTTAATATTTTTATAAACAAATAATCTTCTTGGCTTAAGTTCAAGTACCATATTTTTCATTTCCATAGGTACTGGTATGTATTTAAAATGTATTTTTTTTTTTTTAATTATCAGTTTTATATTTAAAAACATGAAAAGTAAATAACTGTAAAGCATTTATTCTTTATGAAAGTAATGAAAATTGTTTTCAAAAATATTTATCATATTTCTTATTGACTTTACCTACACGAAATCTAATCATGCAAGGAAATTCAATGAAGCTTTAAAATATCTTATTAAAAAATTTAAAATTTTGCTGCCATTACATGATTAGACTTTAGATCATAACATAAGTTTTTCCTTATAACAAATATGTATGTAATTTAATCACATTATATTATAGTTTTTACTTCTTTTCTTTTCTTTTCAGATCTTTGGCTCTTCTATCATTAGGAACATATATCAGAAATGGTTGGTGTCTGAATAAAACAGTGAGATGTTTGGATGCTCTAGGGGCAACTGGTATTGCTGGTCTCTCATGGGCAAAAAACTTTCCACAGGTATATATATATATATATATATATATATATATATATATATATATATATATATATATATATATATATATATATATATATATATATATATATATATATATATATATATATATATATATATATATATATATTCTATTATTCCAGTATAATTATGTATTGATATTTTAATCTCATTAAGTATTTGAAATTTCTTTTAATACAATTCATACCATGCTGTATTTTTTCATTTTGATAGGTATGGTATGTATTTAATGTATTTTCTCTCCCATAGCCGTTCTTGTGCTGTCACCATTTTTTATTTTTATAATGACCAGTTTTATATTGAAAATTAACTGTGTGTGTCTCATCCTTTTTATGTTAAAAAGATAGAAATAAACTAAGTAATAATAAGATTATGAATATAATTCACCCGTATTTATATTGCTATATAAATTTTAAAATATTTCTTGGTCTGCTTTGTTTTTGTTTAATGTTTTGTGTTTCATGAAGTTGAGATAAATTGTAAATTAAATCTACATATTTTCAACTTCCTCTTCCTCTTATATATATATATTTCAGTTTCAAGTTATCTCAGAAATTTGAATTTTTTCTCCTTTTGAAATCTGTATTTATCAAAATTAATTTCCCAATAGAATTCTTCTTCTTGAACATATCTTCAGCGTGTTGCTATTACTTCTTTATTCATGAAATTTTGAGACTGGCAATCTCTTTATTAACATTAGTAACATATGCTTGCCCTTCTGTTAAATACATGTCCCTTTCTTCTTTTAACCGTGACTTCTTCACTTTATTATAATACATCGCCATTTTTTATTATGTTGATATTCTACATGACTTTGTTTCTAATTCTTTTGTAAGCCTAATCTAATTTCTAGAACAAATAAGACTATTTGTAAAATACTTAAAATTATGGTGGGAAAATAATGTGATTGGAAAATGATGGCAAGGTGATAGTAAAGATTTACAGGTATATAGAAGGTACAACTCTTACATGGTTCTCTACATTTAATCTCAAATATTACTTCTATCTAAAGTGTATTTCATTGCTCACGGATAAAAATAAATTAATATAATTTTATTTTTTTTACAGTAATTTATAGCCTTTAGGATGTTATGAAAGTATTTGCATTAAAGAACAATATATTTATGTAATTCTAAAGGCTGATGAATTTCAAGCTTCTATAATCTTTATAGAGTTAAGCAATATAGAACTGAAGTGGATAATAGCAGTGAAAAATCCTGTAACTCGCTGTAATAAATATCATTACTTATTTTTTTATTTTAATTTTCCACATTAAGACCAGTTTTTTTAAATTTTTAAATTTTTTTTTTATTATTTAATATTTTTAACATCGTATCTGATAAAATTTAATAGATCAGTTTTGATAAAGTATTATATTCTCTGAATTAAATACTAGATATGATATTGTAACGTTAATGTCCTGTGCAGAGTGGAAACAGTAATGTTGTAGTTTTAAATTAAATAGTTCTCTGATCTTTTACTTAGGTGGAAGTGACAATCAATGACTCTTTGGAAACCTCCTGCAGAGCTATTAAGGAAAACGAACTTGTAAACAATGTTTCAGTAGAAGTTACTCAACAAGATGTCAATATATTGTTATTGCAACGACCATTTGACTTCATGTACGATATTTTTTGTTTTTAGTTTTCTTTATTCAATATATATATATATATATATATATATATATATATATATATATATATATATATATATATATATATATATATATATATATATATATATATATATATATATATATATATATATATATATATATATATATATATATATATATATATATATATATATATATATATATATATATATATATATATAAGCATTTGAGAAACATTATTTCAATAGTTTTGTTTCTATTTTATGAAAACAGTTTGAAGATTTTTATGTAGTTTTATAATAATAATAATAATTATTATTGTAAAGTACTTCGTATTATTTTGGAGAAAGTTATTTGTAATGTTGTTCAAGTAGTTATAATGAATATTATCTATACACTACAAATACATTAAGGTTAAATAAAATTTCCAAAATTTAGCTGAAAAGTGGCTTCTGTGGGTAGCATGGTTATTTCCTTCCAGCCATCGTTGTTAATGGAATGTAAAAGTCAATGAATATAATAGTTTTGATATAATCTATAACTCTAATTAAATATAATACTCTATATAATAGAATTATGGCAATAATGGATGTACATTGTCTTTTCATACCCCTCAATATTTTTTTTATGTCAGATTTCTTGATTGCTACGGCTCTTCCGTTCATTATTTGGAATCTTTGTTTAAAAATGTTCCCAAAAATGGTTTGCTTGTCATCACGTCTACGGACGATGCTGCGCTTTACGGAAAAGTTCCTGATGTCACTTTACGAAATTATGGAGGATATATCGTCAAAACATTTTACTCAAAAGAACTTGCTGCTCGTCTCATTATTGCTGCAGTTGCTAGGTTAGCCTACTTTCAAATATAATAATAAGAATAATAATAATAATAATAATAATAATATTAATAACACTCATTCATTTATTCATATGACTGAAGTTATAGACGAATTGAAATAGTTTGTTGCAATAATCAAGCTATTAATAGATACAATTATAGATGATTAATTGTATTTACTAGTAATTATGCACTCACTCTTCAGGTTCTTCTGTCAGACTCCCAATGGTGATTCTGTAAAGAAACTATCTTATTATAATGCCAAAATAAACGATGCCGGAGTTGGTAGTTTGGTTAGTGTTTGTGATAAAGCTATGAGCCTTCTACAATAATTTATTGTAAAGAGGACTCACCAATATAATGTTAGAATAATATCTTTAATAATAAGTAATAGACTAATATCTTTAATATAATAATAATAATATGGTCACATGGAGAGTAGAAGTTAAACTTTATACAATTTTCCTTAAATGATTTCATAAATACCTTAATAGAAATGGTTTTATTAAAGTTCAGAGTAACTCTCAAACTCTCAATCATAGATTAAAAATGTAAGCAACAGACGATGAAAAGCAAATGCCAACCATCAATTGTTTTGAAGAAATTGTAAACTTTTTCTTTGATTTAAGGAAATAAAATAGGTTGTGTGTACAAAAATATGAACATTTATTTTAAAAATTGTTGATTGCATCGAAGTATGTCTTCATTGATATCAGTTATGAAGATTTTTTAAGACTAAAATTGAAAAAATGACACTAATAATACATACCTCTCAATATAATGTATGATGGATGAAGTGTGATTTTTAAATAAAATATGACAATGGTTTGTGAAGCTAAAAAAGCATTGCAAGTTAAATCCTAATATAGAAACTAATTACATTTTGTTAAAGAAAAGCTAGAGTTTCAAGTATGAAGATGTTTTATTTAAAAAAAAAAAAATAATAATTAGCTTGTCTTCAAAAACTGTTGTTCCTTGAGACAACACATCAGAAAATTTAGATTGGTGATTGGTTAATGAAAAGACCAATGACTGTTATGGTTTGGAATTTATTTCTTTAATTTTTTAGTTAAATTATTTTACATAGACCTAATTTTTTTTTATTGTTATATTTATCATTTGCAAAAAGTATCTGATGCAATAAATTATATTGTCATTATAATGGGATTTACAAAAACTTGCACTTGGCCACTGACTCTATCCTAAAAACTGAATTCGCTGCGCCACTAATAATATATATATATATATATATATATATATATATATATATATATATATATATATATATATATATATATATATATATATATATATATATATATATATATATATATATATATATATATATATATATATATATATATATATATATATATATTGTAGATCTTCAGCAAGGTGTAACAAAGGTATCGAAGTTTTGGGAAGCTTTGCTGTAAAAAGTCACATTACTTTGATATTGAAGGTGACTAGAGGTCCTGCTGCAGCTACTCAATGTGTGAATAAAATAAGGAAGTTGTTACATTGTTGTATATGTGAAGATAAAGTATTTTTCCCTCAATCTATTTATCCTGTTGGTAAGTTATTTTAATTTCGATGCAAATTTCTAAGAATATCTAATAATTGTGATAATTTATTTGATGTTATATTCGTTTATTTTGTATCTGAGGAATAATTTAGTATTGAAATATAATAATATTTGTTACAGAATTCAGCTACACTTTTAATTTTAAAGTTTTTGTAAATTATAAGCCTTTTATAGTTTACAGAATGCTTAACGTAGACAATTTCATTGTCGTGAGGAAGTCAAAGGTACTGTTATTGAATTTCACTCTTTTGAAAGTTCATTTGTCCTTTCACTCAGTTACACATAATTATGCAGTGTAATATGGTACCACCTATTTTCGGTATAGCTACTCGGTATCTGTTGTGAACAAGTTTTTATAAGTATGTCAGTAAAAATTGCTGATGCCAAATCGCAACTGATAAACACCATAATTTAATAATACTAATATTGGTAATTTTGTGGTATCAGTGTCGTGCTTCCATCTGAGAATTTTTGCATCAATAAAAACTACGATAGTTTGGTAGATTAAATGGATTTCATCTTTTCTGAAGGAAGGAATGACTTGTTTGATAAACGGCTGATAAAACAAAGAGGATTACTGAGGAAGGGTGAGGGGAGAACTTTCCTTTTTTGTAGGTAATATTATAAAAAAGTTTAAAATTCTTCAAAAGTAAAGGTTCCACTCTTTTCTACTTTTAAGTAGAAAATAATAATTGGATATGTATTGATGGGTTGTAAATTTTTTTTGGTTTCCATTTATCTGAAATATGTGCTGTTTTTACTGATAATTGTTTGGAAGAACATCACGAGCTTCCTAGGGGAGTGACTGTCTTGCTTGTCTTAAAGAGTAGTATTTTATCTGCCTGGAGGGATGGCATATGCCCTTTGTTGGTTAGGTTCGCCCTTGCAAAATATTTATTATTTATTGAGCTCTTAAGACTGTAATTAAAAGACTACGTCTCAGTAAGTAGTGTTTTATCTCTGCGTTTGTATAATAAGATTTAATCGTAGATGTCCTCTTAAGATAAACTTTTTAAAGTTTTCATATTGTTACAATAACTTACAAATGATGTCCAAAGCAAAGGGGAGGCATTTATTAATGTCATTCCTTATCTAATTATATCGGAATGACATTTCAGTCAGCATAAAGCATGCTTATGTTTGGTGCTTTTCTAACCAAACGAAACATTTTCACAGAATTTAGACATGATATATATATCATGAGAGTTGTTGGACTTATCTATGAAAATGTACTGGTCACAGTGTGATGGGAATATTTGAGGGAAATGTGCTTTGTATGTTCGAAGGAATGATCAGTTGCACTTATTGTTTTTGTTTTAATTGAATTGGAACAAGTTATACACATTGTAGAAAACTAAGAAAAATTGAAGATCTTCAAGTCATAGTGTTTAGTATTCGTCCACGTAACTTTCTTATTAGTTCCGTAGTTTTAACAAAATTATATAATGTTACATACTCAAAATCCAAGGTGTGAATGCCTAACAAGCCTTCCAAACTGATCTACTTTAAAAAAAAAAAAAGCTAAAAATTACCATCATTTTTATTATTTCTACTGTTTTTTGAATTTTTTTGTTGATGTAAATTTTTAATACAAATGATGTTGATTTGAAAATTCATGAAACCACCACCAACAACAACAACAACAACAACAAGCAAATAAAAAGCATTTTTATATTATTTTATATTACATTTTTTCCTGCTTTCCGTCCCTTAACTTTTGACTTGTTCTGAATACAAATTATGGAAAAAGGAATTTTTACAATGCTTTTTATTTCACTTGGAAATTATTTTCTAGAAAAATACTCAAATGAATATCTTAGGAAAAGAAATATTTAGAAGGAAAATTTGTATAAATTATTAAACTGAAGTGGATATTGAAATCCTTAATAATAATAATAATAATAATAATAATAATAATAAACTGTATTACTGTAGTTAATTGTTCCTATTCTGAAATATTTCATTTCATTTTATAATAAAATTATGGAAAATAGAAGATTTTCTGAGTTTCAGTTAGAAAATTGAAATTATTTTAAATTAAAATTGACAAAATAAAATTTTTTTTTTAATGCATTTCTGTTTTAATGTTAATGGCTACTTAAAATTTTGCACTAGTATGAAAATTTATGGTGGTGGTTTTCCCCAAAACAAATCCATTCCAGAATGAGATACTTAGACTTTATCCAGGCGAAATATTACAAAGAACTTTGAGATGAACTAAAGAAGAGGTCATAATTTGTGTTCTTTCATTCTGCCAAGGAAAAAAAATAGAAGAAGTAACTCTGAGAGGAGAGAATTCAAGCCGATGTTTGGAACCATGGTTTGAATATATGCCTCTACTTCAGAGCCGAAGAGGCTTTTTATCACCTGAAGAGTGGAATTAAATTCTTAACTGTTGAATATTTAGATGAAGGAAGTTTTACATTTGCTTTTACTTTGGCAGAACGTTTTAGAGGAAAATAGGGAAATGACAACATCGGAAGTCATAAATTTTTTACCTAAGTGGTTAATTTATTTTTATTATAAAGAGTAGTAAGCAAAAATTATCATCATCATCATCATCATTATTATTATTATTATTACGCGATTTATGATCGGTCACACAATTATGACACATGGTTACTATATGTCAAGGGATGCCACCCTGACCTTTTCGTTTTGCCATACTCTCTTCTTTCTCGGTTCATCTTTGAAACATTCTGGTTTGGATGTCCTACCTTGAAGACCTCTCTAAAACAAATTCTTCCTTGCTTTACTTACGTACACTTCCTTCTAACTGTATTATCAGAATCCCTTACTATTTGATTAGATAGTATTTTTATAAATATCAGATTTATGTTATTGTAGCATAATAAAGATTTCATCCGTTCCTTGTTTTTTATTCGGTCTAGGACTCGCTCCCTCTTTGTATATCCACCACTTTCCTTTGTGCATTGACGACGACTCTACATATATTTAGAAAATTATTATTATTTATTTTTTTTTCAGAGAATCCGTACTCGTTACTATCCTGTAATTGTCGAACAAAAAGCTCTGGTCATGTTGGAATAGAGCTGGGGCCGATTTGGAGTGGACCGATATTTGATCCTGATTTTTGTTTGAAAATGCTGGAAATTGCTGAAAAAGAGCAGAGATCTCCAAAAGTTATTTCATTATTACAGGTTTGGTTGTACAATTTTGTATTTTTATTGTGTATGTGAGAGAGAGAAAGAGAGTGCCAGAGTGAGAGAGCTGAAGTGTCAAATGTGTACAACGAACGTTTGATTGAATAACAATATTGCATTGTTTCCAGTGCCAACAAATGCTCTCACATTATTATTATTATGATAATGGAGAGCCTGGAGGTGGAGGCCGGGGTGATGCCCTTGTCCCTGCGTAGGGAACAGCTCATGTGTACTCTGTTCCTCCGTATTCGGGTTCTTCATTCTTCAGCCTTAACCACTCTCATCGATCGCGTCCATCTCGTTCCATCTTATTGACCTTTTGCTGGAGTTGTGACTTCCACCTTTTGCTTTCCTTGGCTTCCCTCTGCGTGCGGTCATGTAATTCAATTTCAACTCCGCTTCTTTGGTGTGAGTGTGTCCGCCGCCTGCTGTTTGTGCTGGGATCCTCTCCTCCTAAGGCAGAGGTATTCCCGGTTGAGTTGAGAGATTCCTTTCTGCGCCACCGGGACAGCGACTCTATACAGGCTCAAAAACGGATTACGGTGTGGGGTCCTCAGCTGTGTTTCCGGACTTCACTGTGTCCCACTCCCTTTCATCTTATTCGTCTGCTTTCTCAGTAGAATTGATAGTGGTGTTTATTACTGTGGACAGAATGTCGCATTGAATCTTTTCCGATTCGAAAAGCACTCTCCAAGCGCTGCTTCACCGTTCGACTCGAAACCCTTTGGTCTATGCCACTCAAAAGTGTATCGGTTCTTATTGTGCGAAGAAGAAACGTATTGCGCTGTGTTGGGTCCCTTCCCATGTCGGTGTTCCTGAAAGCGAACATGCCGATAGGTGGCTCGCATGCTGCTTCTCACAGGGTGTATAACGCCCAATACATCCCTCCTCCTTTTCGTCTTGGCCACTTCCTGCTACGGATATTTGCTTCTGTGCGTTGTGGTTTCTTTTCTGGCTGACAAACTTGCTGGGAGGAGGATACTCGTGGCTCCAAACTCTGGGTCGTCAAGCCCGTTTTTGGCCGGTGGTCGTCTTCGTGTCTTGGAATCACCTCCTGGAGGTAGTCCTGGCTCGATTGCGTCTGGGTCATACCAACTTTACTCCTGGCTTCCTTATGTCTCGTGAGGCTCCTCCATCTTGCCTGTTGCCCTCTTTCGGTTGTTAATCTCTTGGTAGACTCCGCCCTTCGACGCTAATACTTTCCTGATCTGCTCCACATCCCTCTCTGGCACTGCTTGGCACATATCCTATCCGAATCTGCCCACTTTCGTAGTGATCGTGTTTCTGCATTCTTTGACTTTGAACATTTTATACAAAATCTAATCTTTCCTTCCTGTTCGTCTTCAATTTTGTTTAGAGATTCCTCCTGCTGTTAGTTTATTGACGCCGTATAGCAGCACTCCAGTGAGCTGTACATTTACACATTATTATTATTATTATTATTATTATTATTATTATTATTAAGAAAATCGGTATCAGTATTAGTTGTATTGCTTTTAATAAATTTTATATATTTTCATTAGAATGCCATAAATATTTCCTTTTTATTTGCAGTCAATTTAAACTATTTTAGTTTAGTCCTATAGAACAACTTTCAGGTAAAATAAAAATTATATTTTCATCGTTCTGACTTTTTGTTCTCTAGAATCATACCAAGTCGAATCTTGCGAGTCGAATGAAAACCTTAAAGCATTACTAAAATTTGTCAATAGTAGGTAGTAGAAACCATTTTGAGGAATATTAGGCAAGTAACAGTAAATGAAATATGAGTCATCTCAGCACACCATATTGTACATAACCTTTTGAAGTTTAATAAAGTTTCTGCAAGGTGTGTGCCACGCCAGTTGACTTCAGAGTTGAAAACTAGACATGATGACGTCAGTGAGTAGCGTTTGCGGGGCATTGTAGCTGAAAGTCATTGCTTCCTACAACGAATCTATATTGGAGATGAAACCTGGGGTCACTAACACCAGTCCGAAACCAAGAAAACTAACTGGGATTGACGTCATAACATCATTAAATTCAAGAAAATTCGGCACACTACCATCGAAGGGGAAAGTTATGCTGACTCTATTTGGATAAACGAGGGGTCATACTGAAGGAGGAAGTTACTTATGTAAATTATTCAGATCTCATCATAAATCACCTCTGTACTGCAATCATGTCAAAACGCATTGAACTTCTGAATACAGATATTTTGTTGCAACATGACAATGCTCACCTTCATTTTGCACGTGCCAATTTGCATGTAAAGTAAATATATCCATGATCTGTCTGTTTAGTTTATTCTCTTTCCGTCATATTCGTCACATTTTGCTCCAAGTGATTTTTATTTCTTTGGACAGGTTAAAGAGTTTCTGAAGGGCAAGTATTTCAAGTTCGATAAAGAGGTGAACAAGACTACACGAGTATATACGGTCAACCCCAGGAGAATTTTTTTTGTTATAGGTTTTCATGCACTCCCAAATTGTTGGAACCTGTATTGCACGTCACGGAGACTAAATAGGAAAAAAATTATATACTAGTATACCTTTGATGTACCATAAAATGTACGATAATGATCATTTACGGTTTTCATTGGCAAAACCTGGTACTTAGACTATGTATCATTGAAAATGTATGTTATTATTATTATTATTATTATTATTATTATTATTATTATTATTATTATTATTATTAGTGATTTTCTTAGTGGTTATTTATTTAATTTTTCAGACGGTAGTGACTGAAAGTTTGGGTGGAACTTGGCCTACATCTGAGAAGGAGTCATTTTTGATCAGAAAGCTACCAGAAAGCACATTCACTTCGTCAGATAAATCTGAGAAAGGTGTCGAGTCACAGGAAGACGTGAGTGATCTCGCTTCCAAAAAGAAAAAATTAGAACTCTGTTCACCTTTCTACTTCAATTTACATCGGCATAGTCCTAAAGGTACTTTTTTAAATTAGATATTCAAGTTACTTTTTTAATATTTTTTTAAAAATGTACTTTTTATTAGTTTCAAAAGGCACTTTTTTTTACGGTTTTCAAAAGGTGCTTTCAATATTTACTTGATTAGTTTTTAAAATATAATTAGTTTTTCAATAGGTTATTATTAGTAGAATGGATGTTTTTTTAATAAGTTTTTGAGTTTTAGTTATTTATTGAATTGGAAGTTATTTAGCTGCCACATAAATACTTAATTTTTTTATTTTCATCTTTTTTATTCTTATTCTATATTTCAGTTTTATCTGTTTATATGTATTTTATTTATTTTTTGTGAAGTCAGTTAGGTAGAGCGAAATTGAAATGTTTAAAATAGTTTTTATTTATTTTTTCTTATAATACTATTTAATTACTGCTTACAGTGTATAATATTCATTCACGTTTTAAAACCCAATTTTAAATTTCCATTTAATTTTCTTTTCAATCTCCTAAGAGTGATTGATAAAGAATACTTCTACTGCATTCTGATAAACTTTCATTTATTTTTCACCTTCAGGTTATGATTTGGGAAAAATTAATAAAATCGTAAAATTTCTGCAAAGTCGAGGCCATAGAGCAAGTAGAACACATTTCGATCCAGAAGCCATACGAACGTCTGCTTCTTTAAAAGAATTAACGGAATTGCTAATGGTGTTTTCTCAAGGCAGTTCACTAAATATTTAAGCATCAAAATGAAAAATGTTTGCTTAGTAACATAAAGGGCGATGTTAATCTCTTCTTTTGTTCCAGTGCCATCCTTCTTAAAGATAGAGTAGAGTACAAAGTTGGGACTGCTTCGAATTTAACGAAATAGAGAGTGTTTATACCTGTCATTCTGCAAACGTCTTCCAATACTAGTAATTTGGATGTTAATTCTTGATTATTCGGAATTCTTTCCCACACACTTTGTTATTATACTTCGAATTAAAGTATTTGAAGAACTATCAAACTAGGATTGAATTTCATCAAGACAAAAATTTCTGTAACAGTTGAACGCAATTTTATCCCTTTTGTTTGATCCTTTTTACTAGTCAAAGAATATCACATAGCGTTTAGGATTTGGTTTTAGTTTTCATTCACATGTTGCATAGTGTTTCAGTTGGAAGAGAAGTAAGGTATGATCTTTAAATATAATTCCACCTTTTTCATTATACCATACAAGATTTTTAAAGTATTAAGATATGAGTATTTTTATTTTTTGTGCCATATATATATATATATATATATATATATATATATATATATATATATATATATATATATATATATATATATATATATATATATATATATATATATATATATATATATATATATATATATATATATATATATATATATATATATATATATATATATATATATATATATATATATATATATATATATATATATTATATATATATATATATATATATATATATATATATATATATAAAATGACTTATTTTGATTAGATGACGAGACTTGTAGCTTATTCTAGAATCTGAACTGCCGTTCCCACTTGTAGCTAATATCCTCTTTAATTAAAACTCCTTCCTGACCAAGGAGAGGAATGAATCACCGTCCTTATCCTTGAGTAGCCCATACGGTAACGAATTTGACTTGTGATGTGAAGGTCTCGAGTTCGATTCGAAGAAAGACTTTGTAGAGAAGTTTTTGATTCATACCAATACACGAGAAACATAAACTTTATAAATAGTTTTCAAAACCTTTTTAGTATTTAAATTAGCAAAATAAATTTAAAATATAATAAAATATTTTTGGTTAAATTATTTATTCTAAAATGATTTAAAATTGAGATATAACTTTTATAATTGTAATGTATATTAAATATAAAGTCATCTGTTTAAATTGTAATTGTATAATAATTTTACCTAACTATGCAGTACAAAAATATTTTTCTTTATGTTCAAATATATGTATTTTAATATTCTTTTTTTTTTTTTTTTTTTTTTTTAACTTATTTTAATATGTAGTGATAATAACACATGGAAACTTTTGCATATGGCGTATGTTCACTTTTCTGTTGGGTAAAAAAGGAACTATCCCTTTTTAAGGTACTTTGGTAAAAAACAATCATTTTAATACTACCTTTGCATCTGTTATGTTGCTCAAAAGATTACATTCGACCTGGTGCGCCTTCATATTTATTGAATTGTCTCGCTTCTACTTTTGTATCTGATGAAGGAAACTAAATCATCTGCTTAATGAAACTCTTAATCTCTTATCTTTGTATATGTTTATTAATAGTCACCGTTTTCATATACTGGTATGTAACCCTTGGCGTGAACATCACTTTGTGGCAAGCAGCCATTTCGAACAGAGTTGTTAAATAAGTCGAAGTAAGTGATTGTGTGGCGTTAATATTTCATGAACTATCTTATAATGTTTGTATGTATCAAAATTTAATCTTTAAGAAATTAGAATGTAATCTTGCTGTACAGAAATTCCTCTAAACTTTCTCATTTTTACTATAGCCATTTTTAATTTTATTATTATTATTATTTTTTTTTTGTTGCAAATTTATGATTATTTGGAAAGTTTAATAATTTGACTTTTAAAAGAACTACTGAGAAACCTTGATAATGACCACTCAATGAAGTTTAGCACTAAGTATACGTATTCGGTAGAACAACGATTTTAATATGTACAGGAAAGATTACTGGCTAAAACTGAACAAGTAGGTGATGTAAATGGCTGCAAGGTTTGCAATATTAAAAATTCGACAAACGAAGTTATTTTGTATTAAATATAATATTAAGATAATTACTCTTCAACAGTACTTTTATTTTTTGTCAATCAGGTTAGCAACTTTTTGCTAGGATTGTGAAGGACAGTCTTATACTTCTATGTAAAGATGTAAAAGTGAGTTTCCCAAATAAACAGAAGGGCTTCTGTTGTTCTCTTCGAAATTATTACTTTAAATATATTACTTAATAAAGGGTATAACTGCATGAAATTAGCTGGGAATTTGATAGAAAGTGTTCAGAAAATTGGACTGTGATTAATTATTGGGAAGACTGCAGGTTAGTAACTTTAATCATTATTAAAGGAAATAGTTTAATTTTGATCGAGATAAGTTTTTTAAAATATTTTCATCTAGAACAGGAAGGAGAATGTCTCGTTGTGAAAACTAGTAGATGATCGGGGGATTTCTTCCTTTCTGTCTTTCTTTCTGGGAAGTAGACCTCACCGACTAGGGACAAATGTTTTCAATCCATATACAAGCAGAAAAAAACTGCTTTCCGTTTCCTTGACTAAAGGGTTAAAAACTCTTGGAAATTCAATTGAGAAGGCCTTAAAAATAAAAAAAATAAAAAAGTCAAGTTTTATTAAAATTATTCGAAGTCAAATAATTATTTAAGAGTGAATATAACCTCTAAAATAACTTAAATTTTGATGTTATTAAAATCGATCGTATAATTGTGTGTCGAAAACTGAATAAATTTATTATGAAATTTTAGTTCATTGTGAATTAAACATTGAAAATTCCAATTTCGAATACGCACTGTTGTATTAGGAGCTTACACAGATAAAAGTACGTTCATCTGCATGATATATATATATATATATATATATATATATATATATATATATATATATATATATATATATATATATATATATATATATATATATATATATATATATATATATATATATATATATATATATATATATATATATATATATATATACAAAAAAAAAAAGATAAAAAAAAATATATAGTAAAAAATTTCTATAATTTTTATTGTACATCAACCATTTCGGAGGAAAAATCTTGGACGGGAAACGGAATTATAAGATGAATCCTGATCGAAGTTGTATCTTGAAAACTCGAAAATTTTGCAATTCGGTTTGTCCAATCGACTAAACCTAAACATTTCTCGTGATACGACCGGCGCTATACCCAAATCGTCGACAAGAAAAGTAGTCGACAGGTCAAAGGGCATTACGTAATTTTCTATTTTTTTTTCAATCGTATTTTTTTTTATGTGCGTAAGCCTCATGGGCATTACCCTATATAGAGGAAATTTCATCAATAGGGTTCGATGATATTTCCTGTCGACGATTTGGGGTAATCCCGATACGTAATTTTCTATTTTTTTTTCAATTAGTGTTTCATGTGTTTCATGGACATACCCTATATAGAGGAAATTTCATCAATAGGGTTCGCATGAGAGATCGAACCAGCGCCTACAAACACGTTAGTCAAGAACTAGCTCCGCCATTATACCACGGTACCATACAGGATAAAAGATTCTTTATTCTTTATATTATTAAATTAAACTAAGTTTAGAATTATATTATCATGAAACCATTTTATGACTTAGAACAAATTCGATAAACTATATATAGACAGACACGTAAAATAATTCAAATTTCAAATACATTCTGTTATAAACTATAATTTTTTTTTTTTTAAGTTAGTCTTAAAATTCGTTTTTTATAAAGACTCAATGTATTTAATGCGTAACTTTGATAATATGAAATTATTTTAAAGAAAACTCTAATATTTCTTTTTAAATAATAAAAACTTTCATTATTTTTACTGAAAATATTTTTAAAAATAAATAAAAATTTCAATTTTTCATTTGAATATTCATTTTTATGTTTAAATATGCAATATAATTAGAAATCGATGAAAATTTGAAATTTAATTATTTTTAACCCAAATTTCATTGAATTCGAGCATTTTTTTGACCAAAATTGATGAAATTTTAAAATTTCTGCAAATTTTCTTTTCACCGTAAATATTTATATGAAAATTAGGTTCCAAATAAAAATTTAGAATTTTTCTTAATTTTTAAATGTATTTTCATTATATTTAAGACATGTTTTAATTATTTAAAATGAAATATTTAGTTTTTATAAACGAATGTCATATTTTCAAAAGTATCCCCTTAATATTCTAAGACTTTATGATAAAAGCTGTCTTAGAAATGAATAAATTTGAAGAGGTCTTTTGCTTTCATATACATCTATGCAGTCTTTTTATTTACATTATATGTGTAGAATGATCTTTTTACAGAAGCTATCTTAACAATAGTAAATCCTTTACATTAGATTAATTTCATCGATCGCATAAACACACATTATCATATTGATGTTGAACATTCTGAGATCGAAGTAGGCATTCGAGTGCCTCATGGGCATTACCCCATATAGAGGAAATTTCATCCCTAGGGTTCATATGAGAGCATCTACAAACACGTTAGTCAATTACTAGCTCCGCCATTATGCCACGATACTATAAAGTACAAAAGATTCTTTATTTTTTATATCATAAAGTTAAACTAATTTGAAAAATATATTATCATAAAACTATTTTCCAAATTATTCTGTCTAGCTTGTATTTGTATATAACTTAGAACAAATTCGACAAACCATCATATACAGATAGACACGTAAATTAATTCAAATATCGAATATGTACCGTTATAAACTATAATTTTTTTTTTTAAAAGTTAGTCTTAAAATTCGTTTTTTATAAAGACTCAATGTATTTAATGCGTAACTTTGATAATATGAAATTATTTTAAAGAAAACTCTAATATTTCTTTTTAAATAATAAAAACTTTCATTATTTTTACTGAAAATATTTTTAAAAATAAATAAAAATTTCAATTTTTCATTTGAATATTCATTTTTATGTTTAAATATGCAATATAATTAGAAATCGATGAAAATTTGAAATTTAATTATTTTTAACCCAAATTTCATTGAATTCGAGCATTTTTTTGACCAAAATTGATGAAATTTTAAAATTTCTGCAAATTTTCTTTTCACAGTAAATATTTACATGAAAATAAGGTTCCAAATAATAATTTAGAATTTTCTCTTAATTTTTAAATGTATTTTCATTATATTTAAGACATGTTTTACTTATTTAAAAGGTAAAATTTATTTTTTTATATACGAATGTCATGTTTTCAAAAGTATCTCCTTAACATTCTGAGACTTTATGATAAAAGCTGTCTTAGAAATAAATAAATTTGAAGAGGTCTTTTGCCTTCATATGCATTTATGCAGTATTTTTATATTCATCATAAATGTAGAATGATCTTTTTATAGAAGTTGTCTTAACAATAATAAATCTTTTACATTAATTAGATTGATTTCATCGATCGCATAAACACACATTATCATATTGATGTTGAACATTCTGAGATCGAAGTATACATTCGAAGTGCCTCATGGGCATTACATTACATAAAGGAAATTTAATCCCTATGGTTCGCATGAGAGATCGAACCAGCGCCTACAAACACGTTAGTCAAGAACTAGCTCCGCCATTATACCACGGTACCATACAGGATAAAAGATTCTTTATTCTTTATATTATTAAATTAAACTAAGTTTAGAATTATATTATCATAAAACCATTTTATGACTTAGAACAAATAACTTAGAACAAATTCGATAAACTATATATAGACAGACACGTAAAATAATTCAAATTTCAAATACGTTCTGTTATAAACTATAATTTTTTTTTTTTAAGTTAGTCTTAAAATTCGTTTTTTATAAAGACTCAATGTATTTAATGCGTAACTTTGATAATATGAAATTATTTTAAAGAAAACTCTAATATTTCTTTTTAAATAATAAAAACTTTCATTATTTTTACTGAAAATATTTTTAAAAATAAATAAAAATTTCAATTTTTCATTTGAATATTCATTTTTATGTTTAAATATGCAATATAATTAGAAATCGATGAAAATTTGAAATTTAATTATTTTTAACCCAAATTATCACTGAATTCGAAGCATTTTTTCGACCAAAATTGATGAAATTTTAAAATTTCTGCAAATTTTCTTTTCACAGTAAATATTTATATGAAAATAAGGTTCCAAATAAAAATTTAGAATTTTTCTTTAATTTTTAAATGTATTTTCATTATATTTAAGACATGTTTTACTTATTTAAAAAGGTAAAATTTATTTTTTTATATACGAATGTCATGTTTTCAAAAGTATCCCCTTAATATTCTAAGACTTTATGATAAAAGCTGTCTTAGAAATGAATAAATTTGAAGAGGTCTTTTTCCTTCATATGCATCTATGCAGTCTTTTTATATTTATTATGTATGTAGAATGATCTTTTTACAGAAGCTGTCTTAACAATAGTAAATCCTTTACATTAGATTAATTTAATCGATCACCTCAACACACATTATCATATTGATGTTGAACATTCTGAGATCGAAGTGTATATTCATTCCTTTACGTACTGACCAATTAAACTAATTTACAAATACGCACACTTTCAAGACTGTTCGTCAATACATGCCTTCAATATTCATGTCAAATAATCCAGTTCATAAAAACTATCAATAGAAAGAGTGACAGACAGATAAACACAGACAGAAAGACAGTCAAAGTGTCAAACAAATACAGGTTAACAAACAAACATATTTTTAGACATACATACAAGCACAAGCAGACAGACACAAATAACAGACATACATAAAACAGTCAAACAGACATACCAGAAAAATTCAGTCAGACATTGACGTTGATAGATAAATTAGAATAGATTTAAACGAGGCAGAACCTCATTCTGTTCTGTACGACTTTAAAGTTTTTAAATAAAAAGATTTTCATATTTTAATTTTTTCCAAGGAGACCATATCAATGAATTAAAAGCCAATAAAAGTTTTTTAAGTGACGAATTCTTTGTCTGGTAAATGTAAAGATTAATCTTGAAGAAAATCTTAATTTGTCATCATTATATGAAAACAATATTTAATGGGTAACCTTTGATAATTAGGAAATATCATAAAGAAATTCTAATATTTCTGTTAAAAATATTTAAAACATCATTCAGAAATACTGTCTGTATGTTTAAAAATAAAAAAAAAATTACAATTTTCTATTTGGAAGCATAATTTTAAATATAAATATTAATGCTACGAATCGATGAAAATCGTCGAAATTGTAAATTTTTAACTAAATTTGCTTAAATTCAAGCGTTTTTTTTTTTACGCTTAAAACTTAGCGAAATTTTAAAATTTCTGCGAATTTTGATTTCCGAGTAAATATTTATGTGAATATAAGCTTCCAAATAAAAAAGTGGAATTTTCTTTAATTTTTAAAATTTTCATAATTTAATACATTAAAGAAAGTTATATTTGGTTTTCTTAAGAATTTTGTCATATTTCTATAGTTATCCTCTAAATATGTTGAAGCTTTATCGCAAAAAATTATTTTTAACAGTAACTTAAGAATTTTGTTTTTAAGTTAAGTAAGAGAGAGAGAGAGAGAGAGAGAGAGAGAGAGAGAGAGAGAGAGAGAGAGAGAGAGAGAGAGAGAGAGAGAGAGAGAGAGAGAGAGAGAGAGAGAGAGAGAGAGAGAGAGAGAGAGAGAGAGAGAGAGAGAGAGAGAGAGAGAGAGAGAGAGAGAGAGATGAGAGAGAGAGAGAGAGAGAAGAGAGAGAGAGAGAGAGAGAGAGAGAGAGAGAGAGAGAGAGAGAGAGAGAGAGAGAGAGAGAGAGAGAGAGAGAGAGAGAGAGAGAGAGAGAGAGAGAGAGAGAGAGAGAGAGAGAGAGAGAGAGAGAGAGAGAGAGAGAGAGAGAGAGAGAGAGAGAGAGAGAGAGAGAGAGAGAGAGAGAGAGAGAGAGAGAGAGAGAGAGAGAGAGAGAGAGAGAGAGAGAGAGAGAGAGAGAGAGAGAGAGAGAGAGAGAGAGAGAGAGAGAGAGAGAGAGAGAATCTTTTAAAAGTATATATATTTCTCGAGTTGCAATTTCTGAAATATCGAGAATGTCGCGAGATAGAGTTGGTACGTAGTATTTTGAGAGCTGTTGGATGGACTCGTGTTGAAAGGTGGTTTGGAATTATTAAATTCCACAAATAATTATAGCCCTCATTCTTCTAAATTAGTAGTTTTATCATTAAAAAAAACTTTATATAATAAGTTTTGGGATTCAAAATTGAGTAATTATATGCATAATTGTTACTTCTATAAATTTATTTAACGGCTTCTCAATGAAAAAAGCTTCGTCTTGTATTTGTTCTACACAATTGTACGATCAATTTTTAAAAATATCAAAATTTAATAAATTATAAAAGCTCTTCACGTTTAAATAATTATTTTACTCTAAACAATTTATTAAAAAGTCTCATCTATGTTTTAAATCAACCCCGCTTCCGAGAGCAGTTCCAAATTTTACAGAGTTAAAACGAACCTGAAGTTTTTTTTCTACTTGCACAAATGGAGAGCTCATTTACGTCCCTAGTCGGCGAAGTCCGCTTCTCGGAAAGAAAAAACCCTCGCTCACGTACTCATTTTTACGACGAGACATTCTCCTTTCGGCAAAGAGATATTTAGTTATAAATGTTGTTTAAACATCCTTTTAATCTTCAGATGAGAAAAAAAAATAGTTTTCTAAGAACTTCTTGAAAAATTCAAAGGTCTCTAGGTTCATTCGAATATACAAATTAAGTTAATTTTATCATTCAACTTGATAAAAACTTCTGAAATATTAACTCTCTTATAGTTGGGATGAATACAAATTTTAAATTAAAGGTTATTCTTCATTAATGCAATGAACCAATTCATATAATATAGCTTGTTCCCTCTTATAATGCTCTGGTTATACACTGCTTACATCCTGTAACAAATATTTTTGTTCCAGAACAAATTAAATATGTTAAGAGAATGAATGACTCGGAACTTGAGAGGAACAAGTTTTTAAAATATTGCAGAATTTCAAATTAAAACCAACTGACTAAAGTGTATACAAGATAGAAGGTGGAATAGCCTTCAGTAATTACAGAATAAACTAAATTTGTTAATTCGATGGAATATTTCATTTACCTATTAAAAAATAAAAATAAGTTTCTTTCAAAGTTTGTCTAGCATTTCAAGTCTTTAATCTTTCCCATAAATAGTCTGCTGCAACCAAAAACTATTCAGAAACTGATTTCCTTTCAAAAATAAAATATACAAATTTTTTTTTTTTACATTATCAACACTGAAAATGGACTTCCAATTAACATATAAACAAAAAATAAGAATAAAAGTAAAGTAATAAATGTAGAAAAGCAAATAGTTAAAAATTTGGAGAACCAAGAAAAGTAAGAGATAAATTGTGATACAATGGAGAATCTGAGCAATGACAAAGACGTCTTATATTCGGGTTTTTATCATTTCAAAATTTAAGGATCCTACATCTCCCAGACTTTAGTTATTCACGTCTCCTTTTTTTATTTTATGTTTCAAACTCTATGAAGACAACGATGTATTCGCCGTTCCGACAAGGTTCCATTGGCTGCAAAAAGATCTGAACAACTAACTCAAATATTTACAAATACATTATATTTATAATCAAAGAATGTGACGTTTGTTGTCTTTTTTCCTCACAGCAGAATTTACAAAATTTTATTAAATAATCTTCAAATTAAAGTAAAAGAATAATAAAATATATTTTCTAAAAAATTTAATCTTATAAAAACTGCAAACATCGTAAAAAAATAACTGAATTTAATTAAAAAAAAAATTTCTTTCCATCTGATTATATATATATATATATATATATATATATATATATATATATATATATATATATATATATATATATATATATATATATATATATATATATATATATATATATATATATATATATATATATATATATATATATATATATATATATATATATATATATATTGAATTATTATTTTTTATTGTTTAAAATTTTCATTTATAATTTTTTTCATTAGATTAACTCAACCAGCAATAATTTTTATTTCATTAATAAATTATTGTTGACTTCAAAATCATTCACTAAAATTGGCTGAATTTATTAAAACAAACGAGTTCTTTAAGAGAACAAACAATCACGTACCAAAACTGGGGAAACCATTAAAACTTCTATTAACAGTTCAGGGTCTTATAACCTATCTGGAGAGGGAGAGAGGGGGTTGGGATAGGACTACATAACCTAATTGGAGTGGGAGGGAGGGGGTTGGGAAATGACTACATAACCTATTTGGAGAGGGAGAGAGGGGGTTGGGATAGGACTGCATAACCTATTTGGAGAGGGAAAGAGAGGGTTGGGAATGGACTACTTGTTCAAATCTACACCACTGATTCTAGTAATTTTTTAACGAGATGATAACATTTTAATCCACTAAAAAAAAAAAAAAAAAAAAGTTTCTTTGAAAAACGTAAAATTTACTTTTCTTTTATGAAATTATTATAAAAAAGGTAAATTGAAAAGAGTAAACCTACATTAAAGCCACTATTGAGTACACAGTATTTCAAATTATGCAAAGAATATATATATATATATATATATATATATATATATATATATATATATATATATATATATATATATATATATATATATATATATATATATATATATATATATATATATATATATATATATATATATATATATATATATATATATATATAAACTGGAATGAAATAATTGTTCCGAGTGTAGTTGCAAAATAAAATCGTTTTTCATAAAATATGACATCAGAACATCGAGTTTCTTCATTTATCTTCAAATTCCTGAAAGATAAAAAAAAAATTAAATAAAAAAAAAACTACTATGGTATGAATTTAATAATAATATAATAATAATAATTTAATAATAATAATAATAATTATAATAATAAATCTTAGGCGGATCCTAAGAAGACACTTAGGAACGAGAATTAAAAAAAAAAAAAAAAAAAAAATATCCAAAGAAAATTAATAATAAAAATAATTGGCAAAATTTTTGTGAAAATGTAAAATTAAAATTTAGATCCCAAATATTAATAAGCAAAGGTAACATTATAGATGAAATAAATATTTAGAGTACGTTCCACAATTTTTATTCCAGTAACAAGAATAATCAGATAAAATAAAAATTTCAGTTTATTTTTATTTTTAAGACTAAAAACAATAAGCAAATATTGCAGTGTTAAGAGTACTACATTAAGACCAAAGAGGAATAAAATCGTCATTTCATATTTATACTGTAAAAAGGGTTTGAATAATAAAGAACATTGATAATGGAAGAAGGAAAATGGAGACAACATTTATATGACTCACCTCAAAGGAATTTCATAAAAAATTTCAAACTCGCAATTCAAAGGATTCATTGCTACAAATTTTAATCTCTCTTCTGACTTTAAAACAACTAACAGAATTTCCTAAATAAACAAATATTTTATATATATATATATATATATATATATATATATATATATATATATATATATATATATATATATATATATATATATATATATATATATATATATATATAATATATATATATATATATATATATATATGTTTAAAATTTATAAAAATGGCTATTAACTTTTTTTTTTATGGGACTCCTTTAACGTTAATGATGTATGTACAATTTTTCACAATTAAAATAAATAAATAATAAAGAAAATAACTGGAATATTGCTAATCATTTATCAAAATTTTACAAACCTTAAGAGAAGCTGCATAAATAATTTGGGAAGAAGAAAATTCTTTTTTCAGTTCTAAACTCAAAACACTTTTAGGACAATAATAATTATAATTAATGTCAACAAAACCGAAATTCCCACAAGCGTCACACCACATTACCATATCTTCTGGAAAAGAATACAAACAGCATTAATATATATATATATATATATATATATATATATATATATATATATATATATATATATATATATATATATATATATATATATATATATATATATATATATATATATATATATATATATATATATATATATATATATATATATATATATATATATATAGTGATGGATCGGATGTCATATTTTCCAATTTGCGGATGCGGATGCGGATGCGGATGTTGAATTTTGGAGAAGTGCGGATGCGGATGCGGATGTTGAATTTTCGAAAGTGCGGATGCGGATGCGGATGCGGATGCGGATGTTGAATTTTCGAAAGTGCGGATGCGGATGCGGATTTTGAATTTTCGAAAGTGCGGATGCGGATGCGGATGCGGATTTTAATTTTGAAGGATGCGGATGCGGATGCGGATGTTAATTTTGATGAGGATGCGGATGCGGATGCGGATGTATAATTATATATATATATAATATATATATATATATATATATATATATATATATATATATATATATATATATATATATATATATATATATATATATATATATATATATATATATATATATATATATATATATACACTATCACCTTTCCCACTTTCGTGAGGTGGTGCCCGCCACAATTCCCTTACAAACATAACTATTCTTACCTTTCAACGCTTTCACCACCTCCCTCCATCTCTGTCTCCACAAATCTTCTACCCTCGTCTAAACTCAAATTCCTTCCATCAAAATCACTCTCACTCCATCCATCCATCTCCACTTCTTCCCCCTACCCTTCCCCTATCTACATCGGATCTACGTACCTTGCCAACCATTCTGTTCTCTTTCATTCTTCACATATGTCCAAACCATTTTAGCACATCCTCCTCCTCTCTATCAATTACACCCTTCTTCCATTTACACATCTCCCTTATTCTTTCATTTCTAATCCTATCAATCCTTCTCAATTTATATATCGCTCTCAAAAATTTCATCTCAAAGACATTGAAACTTTTCTCTCGACCGAGCACTTATCGTCTATGTTTCACACACATACAATACAGAAGGTGAACACATACATTCAAACATTCTTATCTTTATTTCTTTCGAAATTTTTCCTTTCTTCCATACTTTTCTTAGGCCCCCCAATACTTTCATTCCTTCTACCACTCTGTTCTTTATTCCTTTTTCCGTCCCACCCTTACCTTCCACCCAACATTACTAGATATTTGAATTCATTCACCTCCTCAAGTTTCCATTCTCACACTTCTACAAACCAATTCCTCCCTCCACATTTCCTCATCCCCACCTCCAATCCTCATAACTTTATTCTTCGCTGGATTGAATTTCAATCTGTGTTTGCACATTTCCCTTCAAACTCTCTCACAAGTATTCTCATCTTTTCTCCAGATTCTGCCACCAACACATGCCGCATCATCTGCAAAAAGTAAAACATTCACTTCACATTCACCCTCCATATTTCTCAACGTAATACTCTTCCCTTCTCTCTCCATTTTTCTAAGTAAACCATTCATCAATAGATTAAATAACATGGAGATATTACACAACCCCTGTCTCAATACCACTCCTATGCTAAACCAATCCGATAGTTCTCTCTTCACCCTCACTCTTGATCTACAATTCGCATATATATATATATATATATATATATATATATATATATATATATATATATATATATATATATATATATATATATATATATATATATATATATATATATATATATATATATATATATATATATATATAGTGATGGATCGGATGTCATATTTTCTAATTTGCGGATGCGGATGCGGATGTCAAATTTTGGAGAAGTGCGGATGCGGATGCGGATGTTGAATTTTTGAAAGTGCGGATGCGGATGTTGAATTTCCGAAAGTGCGGATGCGGATGCGGATGTTGAATTTTCGAAAATGCGGATGCGGATGTGGATTTTTGTGCGGATGCTCCGCATCCTCGCATGCGGATGCGGATGCGGATGCCATCACTAATATAAATATAATATATAATCCTTCATTACTCCTTTCAGTTTAAAACACGCCCCTCCCAAAAGTAATTAATGGCGCAAGGAAGGTAGCCTTGGTGCAATTAACCTCTGATCTATTTCGTATTTCAAATTGGGGCAGAGAAAACATGGTCGTTTCAATGCATCAAAAACTCAATTCTTCCATCTCTCTACTCAGTACAACCGTCCGCACAATTATTTCTTTGAAAACACAAACTTTCATCTCCTTTTTCTCGTGATCTTTGATGGAAAGATCACATTAATTCTCTTTCTAAACAAGCTTCTCCAAGATGTTAGGCGTTCTGAGGCGCCTTCAGAATTTCTTCATTATATCTCAGTTGCCTGCTCTTTACAGGGGTGTTGTTCGTCCCTGTATGGAGTACACATTACACATCTTGGGTGGTTCCACTCATACATCTCTCATTGAGAAGGTGGAATTTAGGGATTTTAATGTTAACTCTTCTGCTCTCTCATCTCTTTCTGCCTGTCGAATTGTTGCGTCACTCTTTCTATACTATCGCTATTACAATGGACACTGCTCTTTTGAACTCTTCCGTCGCGTACCTCCTTCAGTGAGATGGGCTCGTGCAACACATCTTTCTAAACAGTCTCATCCTTTCTCTGTCCAACTCTCTGACCACAGACTTAACCACTATGCTCAATCTTACAAGTACTCTACTGGTAAAGTCTGCAACACACTCCCATTTTTAATTTTCCCAACTTCCTATAACTTACACACCTTCAAACGGCCTTTAACGACCAGATTTCAGACTTTTTTCCTAACTCTGGAGGAAATTTTAGTAGGCCTCTGACATTTGATCACCAGAGTGAAAAAAACATTATATATATATATATATATATATATATATATATATATATATATATATATATATATATATATATATATATATATATATATATATATATATATATATATAATATCGATAATTCCTTACTACATCTTTGTGCTCATATCAAAAGATAAATAAAGACTGATATATTACAGAAGAAAAATAACTACAAAAATGTAAAATATATATAATTTGAGGATGGTTAAAAAGAAAAAACCAATCGATCACTTAAACTACTTCAGACAACATTATACCAGAGAAAAAATACTTCAACATACATACTCTTTTTGATAATGTTGAGTAAAGAATATATCTTACAATACAATAAGACTACAACATGCAAATTTATTAATATCAAGCAGTTTGTGTAAAGATTCTTACCACATTTATGTAACAAAACAGTTGACAAGAGAATGTGTTCAAAAATATGTTCCTTTTCGATTCGCAAAGTTAAATCCCACTTCTGCATTTTCTCTGAATAAATCAAATCAAAAGAGAATATGTACAAGGCTTGAGACCGCTTAAAATTTGGACAAAATTCGTTTTTACAACTGTGGAAAGAGTACAAAAATTTCCAGTTTTGAAGGTCACAGCAACTGAATGAGCATTCTGCACTGAAAAATTATATATATATATATATATATATATATATATATATATATATATATATATATATATATATATATATATATATATATATATATATATATATATATATATATATATATATATATATATATATATATATAATAAAATAATGTCTGCTATTGGACTCGAACCAACCACCTTTAAGATGGTAATTGTAGCGCGCTGACCACTATGCTATATATTTCTATATAGAAATAGTCTGTGGGAAGTTATAGCATACTTTAAAATCTTGTATATAACTGTCTGCGAGTGATGGACTCTACCTTCGACCCCGTTGCCCCTTTTGCAGTTGGGGGAGTCCTTTGGGCTTGACGTCTTAACTGTAGATCATGAGCAAGTTCCAATGTGATTCCCTTTTGCACTGCCGTAGCATAGTGGCCAGCGTGCTACACTTACTATCTTAAAGGTTGTTGGTTCGGGTCCAATAGCAAACATTATTTCCTATATAGAAATAGTCTGTGAGAGGTTATAGCAGACTTTAAAATCTTGTGTGTGTGTGTGTGTGTTTTATATATATATATATATATATATATATATATATATATATATATATATATATATATATATATATATATATATATATATATATATATATATATATATATATATATATACTGTAAAAGAGTTTACATAAAGAAATTATAAATGAATAAAATTTTTAGCTTCGAAATTTACTATTTTAATAGAGTTCGAAAAATAGAAATCGATCAATAAATACATTACTTCAACGTGTAATCAAACTTACAGTTTACAGTCTATCTGAGCTTGTATAACAGGACAAATAGACTCCGATTCATTATAAAAATCAGACCAACTAAACCAATAATTTAATTTAATTGAAATTTTGGAGCTGATGCTACTATTTTCTTTTTCTTTTTTTAAAAGAAGGTTTACCTGTTAAACACTACATGTTACTTTAATGATTAACTATTATGGCTTTTGTTATTCATTAATAATATTACTGGTCTATCGTGAGTACACAAATGCAAAAAGAAATTTTAAATTAGTTTTGGTACATTTTCCACACACACACACAAATAATAATTTTTATAAATTAACAACAAGTTGTACTATAAAACTACAAAATACAGACCTAATTTAATATATTGAAATATCCAGAACAACAATTGGTTTCAAATATGAAACAATTTGGTACAAATTTATTCCTTCCCAAGTCATTGATTTGTACATATAATCTGGAGTGGTCAAACTGTTACATTGGGTTCTAATTACTTTACTTATTATTTTCCTCATTATTTTGAATATTAAATAAATCTATAAATGTCTACAACTAAATTCAAATTTTGGTTGGATTTTTTAAATTTCTTACAAAATTCAGTGTAAATAATTTTATATATCCTTTATATGCCTTAGGTCATCAAATGATTTACATCAAAGTTCTACAGTGTGTGAAATCTTAAGTTAATGACAGCAATAATTACCTTTACGTTTAATTCATTTTCTTAGCTCTTGTTCTGTTTAACGTGCACTAATGTACTTCAATTAATTCAAATGATTCTATAAATATTATAATCAGTGACCTTATTTACGAATTGTGAATTACCAATTTATGATTTCAGTAATCTCGTAATCGTTATATCCATTATCCTGTTAAAGACCTTGTTCATACACTTACTTTTATGGTCGTATGTTGATCTCGATTTAAAAAATATAGTTAACAAGGAATTATCAGAGTAGGTGGAATCAAAAATTTGGGAATACATTAGGTACGAAAATGTTTTGTTACTGGTTTCAACATAGGTTGTAGGGTGGGTAAATCCTCTTACATGTTCTTATCATTCCCAGAGATATTTCATTTTTGCAAGCTACACCTAGATAGATGTGTGATAAGCTCTCTTCTGCAACTATTTTCTTTTGCTATATGGTTTGGTAATGGTATTGCTCGAAGGTGCAGGAAATTATGGTGCGAACGTGGGATTGGGTTCGTGGTTCCAGCTGGTAAATGTAAATATTTCTGGTTGGATAATTAAATATTTTCATGATCCAGGTTCAAACCCTAGTGAAGGCGACGCCTAGCTGAGGTTAGGTTACCAGTCTGATAAGTCGAACTGTATATGTATAAAGGTAAGTTGAAATAAGGAAAACTTAAAGGCGATAATAAGGAGAAGAACATGAAATTTTCAAAAGAATATTCTACATTTGTCTATGTAACTACAAATCCAATTTCTTTTTAATGTGTAATACAAAGTTGATTCACTAAGAAGTTTCAGTCCTCAGAATAGAAGTGCCATAGGTAAAGGTGGTAAATATAATAATGAACAGTAACATAGAAAGAAAAGCTACATAAAGAACACAAAAATTATATACGATATTAAAGAGAAACAAACAAAACTAAGAAAATTATTTAAATACAAATTAAAATGTTAATAACATACCAACCACGAAGTGGTAAATAATCTTCAACAATAACAACTTGTTCTAAGGATGACAGACACACAAAATCTACTTCAAATGGTCTATTTATTCCTGAAGGAGCTTTAATTAACATGAAGTATACACAGTGCAAAGAACCACTTCCAAATATGAAGAAGGAACTGAAAATAATATTGATCATCTAAATAAGACAAAAAATTATAAACTCACCGAAGCCCAAAATATTTCAAACACATTGAAATAAATAAACTTATTTAACAAATGTTACCTTTTCATATTTTTGAATGCAACATCTTTGTTTACATTCTTCTGCCAATAGAATTTACTTCCATCTTCAGTTTCTTCGTTATACAGGGCCCATATTGAAAAACCACTACTGTACAATACAATAATATGTGGACTCTTATCCGGAATTGATGCTATACAAGATGCTATAACTTTATTTGGAGAGTCATTTAAAATACAATTATCTTCTGAAACAGGTTTACATTTACTAATATAAATGTCTTCTTTTCTACTTGTATCTTTAAATCTTTTTATTTCTTCTAAATTATTTTCATTCTCTAACTTTTGACAAATTTCTACATTTGGTTTAATATCCTGTGAATTTGATAGAGACACTAGGCTCTCTTCACTATTTACACAACACACAGTATGTGAATGTTTGGAATCAACAATTTTACACGGATTTCTTTTGAACTGTTCAGTTGTAACTTTGCTAAAATTATAATCATTATTATTATTACTATTTGAGAATAATCGTTTAACATGTTTTTTATTCAAATGCTCTTTGCTCAATCTTTTAGTTTTTATAATTGGAGTTGTAGAATCAGATGTTAATGTACCGAAGTTGGTTGAATCATTTAAGAAAGACTCTAAAGATAAACTCCTCTTCAATATGCTATATGGAACATTAATACTGTCCGAGTTATTACAAAAAGAGGTCTCCTTAACTTCTGAACAATCATGTGCCATTAACTTTTCTTTACTTCTCATTTTGTCGAAGTCATTTGATAAACACGGTGAGTCATCAGCTGTGAGAGGATTTTTTAAACTTACAGACTTTAAGTGACGATTTGAAACATTGATAATAGATCCATCTTTTTTTATCTTGCTGACTGCGAGACTATCTACAATATATATATATATATATATATATATATATATATATATATATATATATATATATATATATATATATATATATATATATATATATATATATATATATATATATATATATATATATATATATAATGTTTCTATCTATGGGGCTTGAACGAGACAACTGCATTATCACAGCAGCCCCTTTTCAAATAAAATTAAAAATTTCATTTTATATGTATAAAGTGAATAATATTGTTACCATTTTGTAAAATTTTGATATGTTGCAGCATAGGGTTCTAGTGTTATGTATAAATGCTAAAAAAAAAATGCAAGTTATTGGAAGACAATTCGAATCAGTGTAGAGGTCTTTTGTTAGTTGCTCAAGTCTCAGTCATTGATTCAAGATTTGGTCTAGTTTGTATATTTCATATTATTATTAATATTATTAATAAACGTAATAATATTCTCTAATATGTCCTAATAACAAAACAATATTCTACTCACAGACTTTAAAACTATAATTATGAAACATCAAAGTAAAACCGTACACACCATTGAAAGAATTTTCGAAATTTTTCTTTAAAACCGTTTTCCGAACATGATCTTTTACTCTTTTCACTCTATTGTATTTACTTAAGCTTCTTTCCTTCTTCTGCAAAAGCCGTTTCATTTCCTGCAGGTGTTCTTCCAACTGCAAAGCAATTAAAATATTAAAACTACGTTATGTTTTATATGATGAAAAATAAGAGATTTCCAGTTTGAAAAAATGTGAAAAAGCTGAAAATAAAATAAAACTGGAGACTCAAAGTTTAAGCTAAAAAAATAAAATAGGAAGGCTAATGACCCGGATGGTATTCCTCCCAGTTTTCTAAGGGAGTGCGCGTCTGATTTGGTGACTTGTCCTCATTTATCTATGACATAATACCAATACTTTTCCGCAATGTTGTTAGCGTGCATACGTTCAGCTAATCTCGAAGGGTAACAGTTCTGATCCTTCCAACATCTCCTTTAACTCTTGTTTTCCGTCGAAAATCTTTGAAACTCTTCTCAACTCACATTTCCTTCTTTTAGATCAATATCAATATGGCTCTCGACGATAGTGGTCAACTGGTGATATGATTTCCTTTTTTAAAGATCTATATTTTTCTGTCCTTAGGGACAGTCTTGGGTGGCGCTCACGAGCTTATATATATATATATATATATATATATATATATATATATATATATATATATATATATATATATATATATATATATATATATATATATATATATATATATATATATATATATATATATATATATATATATATATACTAAAAAAGTTCGCACTTCGTGGGCTTTTACCTTCTAACAAGAAGAGGAACTTCTTCAGAGTATATCTCTCCCAAGATTTAAACCCAAGGATACAAGGATATATATATATATGGACCGACCGGTGCCCAGCCCCGGTTAATAATCAGAGAAAACCGGGGTTTGCCTACCGGGAATAAAATTGCAAATTATACTTTTTAATGGTTGATTAATAAATCAAATATAAGAAAATTTAAGATTTTTTCAATATTTTCTTTTTCTTTTGACCGCTTCTCTTCTGCTATCTTTGTGTTTTGATTTTAGATGCCCCCATAAAGATTTGGTTGAAATTTTTTTACTTGGGGCACACGGAGATCCTCTTCTAATTTCCTGACCGAAGATGTTACATTTAGCTATTTCGAGCCAATCCTGAAACATTGTAAAATACTCCCATAGTGTTGAAGCTGATCTTTCAGCCAAAGTGACTGAAGTATAAACAAAATAATTCTAAAATAATGTAGCTAAATAATACAAATTTGATACACAGCAATAAAATAGCAATGATATGTATAAATACAGGTTATATTGATAATTATATATCTTACATTTTTTCAAACTTTAACTTAGGGTCTTACCTAAGCAAACCTGTTGAATGACTATAGTGAATCAGAAATTTTTTTTTATTTAAATTTTTGTAGTTTTTTTCAAACTATTACACATAATCTGTAAAATTTCAGAAATTTTTTGAAAAATGCATATAATCATTAATTTAAATGAATGTTGACTATTCTACTCCTTCTTGTAATTAAATCTAATTTTCTTAACCTAAAATTTCAGTGCTTTTGACCTCTTTAATTTTAAGCAACCCTGGCAAAAATTCCAGCCCCGGTCAGAAGCATGGTTTCTGGTAGGACAGATTCGCAAATGTACTATTTCATACTTAAACTGGTAGGAAATTAAACTTACTTTTTTTTGTGCAAAATAATTTAATAATAATAATAATAATAATGCAGTCTCCTCGAACAAGGCTCTGCTCATAAGTGGTACAATAATAATAGTAATAAAAAAAAGTAATAAAACCTCTTACCTACCTCATCAGATCCTTCAATTTCCTTTTCCATTGCAAATTTGCAATGTTTGGAAAATCTTTTACTAAAGCTTAAAAAAAGGTTATCTTAAGGTTTTAACTCAAGTAAAGATGCAATATCTATTGATCCCTCCCTCAGGCTTAATTTGAACATTCTTCATCTGAAAATATAATTATTTAGTATTACTATTATTATCATTATCATAATTATTATAATCTTATTAACAAGTTCATACAGGTTTTATCATCATTACATGTACTTTTATCTGAACCTAACCTTTATAATAATCATTATTTGTTCATGCTAGTATAATGTATTGAAAGTTGACAATATTGACTAGGATAGAAAGTTATCGTATCTTAAACCATATTTTTGTTTTGTTTTGTTTACGAGTATGAACCAAAATTTCTTACAATCATGTTGGAAGGGGTCTGTGGTAACCATGGAAGTCACCTTCAGTTTATGTCATCTCTTTTAAAGGGTTATCTGGTAACTTTTCCATAAGCTAGAGTTTGGGTTACTCTATTCATCACACATTAATACCTGAACTAAGGTACTTGTTCTCAAAAAGCAATGACCAAAGCAACTTTTTTGCCATGAAAGTCGTAAGGCCATCAGTGATAACCATTCAAAGGAATATTTTCAGAAGTAATGCATCACAACTTACAAAGTTTGCCAGTGGCAAGAAAATACCTCAGTAGTGGCTCATGCACACTCATGTCAGATATAGGAGGAACACCAACCCTACCCAGCAAAATACAAGGAGTAAGAGAATGAATTGATGAATTGATATTGCACAGAAACCCAAAGGCAGTATTTAGGAACAAGGAATCTCCAAAATAAAGACAGAAAATACAGACGACAAAAAACCACATGAACCTACTGAGATTGTTCTACTCAAACTAAAGTAGATAATTTGCTAAACAAAAACACATACGATATACAAAATATGTAGAGAGTAAACTAAGTTACACATTTGCCTAAAACAAAAATACCAGGATAAACAGCCTTACCAAAAGGTTTGCTAATAACAATATTCACATTGTAAGGGTCAATATAAACACCAACTTTCACAAAAGCTAAAATCACCGCTATATGTCATACATTACAGTCATCTTTACCACATGCGGGGTAACTTTAATAACTAATTACAAATATGAAAACTAGCTTACTCATGATGCACTATATAATTTATGTATCTAGTCCTTTTTTTAAATCTTGCAAATAAAATACAAGTAACTTCCTGTTGCAAACCATTCAAAAAAATAACTCTATTGCTGAATGAGTGTTTTCTTTCATGAAGATGGCAGGCTTCTTTTTAACCTCATCGAAAAATACTTAAGTCCCAGGTCCAGATCATTTATACAAAAGTGGCCCTTGTACATGAACCCAGTGGGGCAACACTGTTCATCATTTCCCATGATGACATTGTCTTTCATCAGAAATACATGCTGCTTTCTATTTTCCAGCCATAAACCACAATGGCATTACTTTTACATGCAATAGAATTACTTTTACATGTCTTAGAGTACCTTATCAAAGGTTTTGAGGTCTATATAACCTCAACTGATCTCCCTGATCTATGCAGTTGGTAATGTTTTTCATAAATTCAATGTCTAGCATGATCTACCCTTTCTAAACCCATACTGGGATTCGGCAATACCTTCTTAGAATTCTAAAGAAGGGGAGTAGAAGTATTGCAAAGGCATTGTATTTGATTTTTAAACAATCTATTGTTTTTGGAGAGGTATCTGAGGACAGGAAAATAGAATATGTGGTGCCCATTTATAAGAAAGGTAAAGATGATCTAGGAAACTATAGGTCAGTTAGCTTAACATCTCTGGTTGTAAAAGTTACTGAAAAGTCATATATAGAAACATTTGGATGATAAGATAATACGTAACTCCCAGCATAGTTTTATAAAGGGTAGATCATGTCGAACTAACCTTATAGAATTTATGGAATATATTACTGAATGTATAGACAGGGGTGAAATAAATATATATATATATATATATATATATAATATATATATATATATATATATATATATATATATATATATATATATATATATATATATATATATATATATATATATATATATATATATATATATATATATATATATATATATTCCTTCAGGGTTCTGTTCTATCTCCTATTTTATTCTTACTTTTCATCAATGACCTCCTCAGCTGTACTTCTCTGTTCATTCTTATGCCAATGACAACTTCCATTTTTTTGCGCATTTCAAATCGGCTCTCTTTTACTTCTCATCTTCAGCTTTCTGATTCCACTTTTTTCACTTTAAATTAATAATGATCTCTCCATTACTTCATTACCTATACACTCATATGCTGATGACTCCAATTCAGTTTGAAAGGCAACAGTTAATTTACACTAGAATAGTGGCCTTGGAGCAACTAACTGCTGATCTCTTGAATTTCAAAATTAAGGCAGAGAAAAAATAGTGGTTTTCAATGCTTTAAAAAACTCAGTTCCTCCATATCTCTACTTGACACAATCCACACAAATATAACATCTTCGAAAACACACAACTCAAGCCTTCATCTATCCTTAATATTTCAGTGTTTCATTTTCGCATGATCTTTCTTAGAAGGATCACATTACTTCTTTCTAAACAAGCTTCTAAAAGATTGGGTATTCTGTTGCGCCTTCGTGATTTTTTTACGCCAATCCAATTGCTTTCTCTTTATAGGGGTGGTGTTCTCTCCTGTATGGAGTACACCTCAAACATCCGGGGTGGTTCCACTCATGCAGCTCTCCTTGACAAGGTGGAGTCTATGGCTTTTCATCTTAACTCTTCCACTCTCACTAATTCTCTATAACCTCTTTCTACCCATCGAACTGTTGGGTTGCTCAGTCTATACTATCGCTAGTACAGTGGACACTGCTCTTCTGAACTCTTCCATTGCATTTCTCTTCCACTGAGAAGGACTTGTGCAACAAGCCTTTCTACACATTATCCTTTCTCTGTCCAACTCTCTGACCCCAAACTTAACCACTATGCCTAATCTAATATGTATTCTACTGGTAAAGTCTGAAACACTATCTATTT
>SEYY01018406.1:287500-292500 GCA_009176605.1 Armadillidium nasatum
TAATCCAATGTTTATAGATAGGTTTTAATTAAATAGGCCCTATGTTTGTATCCACAGAAATACGCCACGTTTATAAGAAAATAAATAAATAATATATGTATATTATCACTTCAATGTTAATAATAAAGAATCTTAATATTAAATCATGTAAATAAAAGTAACTTAAAAGTACACAAAAGCATGATAGAGAAAAGGTTAGAACACAACACTTACAAAACACAAAAGCATCTGAATGGTTATGGTGCGGCCTTAAAGCCGGAAGATAATCATTCTACCAGTTTTGGAAGATGGCGCTACAAGCTTTATGTTAATAGGCTTGAAAATAATAATAATTCTAATATTAATTAAATTAAATTTATGCAATTTTATAATTATTAATAAAAATATGTTGAATATATATATATATATATATATATATATATATATATATATATATATATATATATATATATATATATATATATATATATATATATATATATATATATATATATATATATATATATATATATATATATATATATATATATATATAAGGGGGAAACCTCTCAACCCTCTAACTACCGTCCTATTTCTTTGACCTCCGCTCTCTCTAAAGTTTTCGAATCTATCCTTAACAGGATGATTTGGAAACATCTCAATTCTTCTAATCTAATCTCAGATCGCCAGTATAGCTTTCGTAAGAAACGCTCTACTGGTGATCTTCTTTCTCTTCTCTCTGACTCTTGGTCCTCCGTTCTTCGGCATTTTGGTGAATCTTTTGCTGTCACTCTGAACATATCGAAAGACTTCGATAGAATCTGGCACAACGCTTTGATTTCTAAACTTCCCTCTTTCGGTATCTATCCTTCTCTCCGTGATCTTCTCTCTAATTTCCTTTCCGGTCGTAGCAGCGTTGTAGACGGTCCACCGTTCTTCTTTTAAATTTATTAATAGTGGTGTTCCTCAGGGTTCTGTCCTATCCCAAACACTTTTTCTGCTTTTCATTAATGACCTTCTCTCTATTACCTCATCACCTATCCACTCCTATGCTGATGACTCCACCCTTCATTACTCCTTCCAGTTTGGAAAACGTCCCACCCAACAGCAGTTGTTAGACTCTAGAAGGGTAGCCTTTGGAGCAACTAACCTCTGATCTTTCACGTATTTCAAATTGGGGCAGAGAAAACATGGTTGTTTTCAATGCCTCAAAAATTCAATTCCTCCATCTCTCCACTCGACACAATCTTCCACACAACTATGATATCTCTTCGAAAACACACAACTCAAACCTTCTTCTGTTCTTATATTCTTTGGCGTATCCTTTTCTCGTGATCTTTCTTGGAAAGATCACATTACTTCTCTTTCTAAACAAGCTTCTAAGAGGTTGGGTGTTCTGAGGCGCCTTCAGAATTACTTCACGCCACCCCAGTTGCTTGCTCTGTATAGGGGTGTTGTTCGCCCTTGTATGGAGTATGCGTTGCACATCTGGGGTGGTTCCACTCATACAGCTCTCCTTGAGAAGGTGGAGTCTAGGGCTTTTCGTCTCATCAACTCTCCTGCTCTTACTAACTCTCTTCAATCTCTTTCTGCCCGTCGAATTGTTGCGTCACTCTCTCTATACTATCGCTATTACAATGGACACTGCTCTTCTGAACTCTCTCGTCTCATGCCTCCTCCACTGAGAAGGGCTCGTGCGACTCGACTTTCTACACAGTCTCATCCTTTCTCTGTCCAACTCTCTGACCCCAGACTCAACCGCTATGCTCTGTCCTACATGTACTCTACCGGTAAAGTCTGGAACACACTCCCTTCTTCTATTTTTCCAACTTCCTATGACTTACACACCTTCAAACGTCGTGTATCAGGTCACGTCGGCCTTTAATTTGACCATTCTTCCGTTTTTCCCCCTAACTCTGGTGGAATTGTAGTAGGCCTCTGGCCTTTGCCCACCAGAGGTGATATAAAATATAATATATATATATATATATATATATATATATATATATATATATATATATATATATATATATATATATATATATATATATAATATATATATATATATATATATATATATTATTTATATTATTATTTTTTATTTATTTAATGCCACTATTTTATACATATATATAAATAAATATACATACATATATACTAACCGTGGAATCATTTTGTATACTTTTATAACTGCTATTTGAGGATTCGAACCAGGGCCTAAAAGATGGAAATCCATTGTGCTAACCACTACACCACCGATGGTTCAAAAGGAAATCAACCAGAACTGCTACTGACGTATCGCCTAGTGAATCAGCTCTTGGAGATCTCCCCGACCACAACTTGGGCGTAGGGTTAGCTTGGCCAAGGCTCTATCCTCGTATACCGCAGTTTAATTGTTATAATTTTAATTGCCACTATTTTATACGTATATATAAATAAACATACATACATATATACTAACCGTAGAATCCTTTTGTATACTTTTATAACTGCTATTTGAGGATTCGAACCAGGGCCTAAAAAAAGGTAATCCATTGTGCCAACCACTGCACCACTGATGGTTCAAAAGGAAATCAACTAGAACTGCTACTGACGTATCGCCTAGTGAATTAGCTCTTGGAGATCTCCCCGACCACTGCGGTATACGAGGATAGAGCCTTGGCCAAGCTAACCCTACGCCCAAATTGTGGTCGGGGAGATCTCCAAGAGCTGATTCACTAGGCGATTCGTCAGTAGCAGTTCTGGTTGATTTCCTTTTGAACCATCGGTGGTGTAGTGGTTAGCACAATGGATTTCCATCTTTTAGGACCTGGTTCGAATCCTCAAATAGCAGTTATAAAAGTATATATATATATATATATATATATATATATATATATATATATATATATATATATATATATATATATATATATATATATATATATATATAGGGGTGACTTTCTCAACATAGTCAGTAATATACTCCATAAATGTCAAAAGGTTCATCTGACAGAACCTCCTCTTCCTAAAACCATTTTGAGAATCATGCAATATATAATTATGTGATAAATTTTGATAATTTTCTCCAAAACATTAACTTGTAACAATGTTAAACTAGCTTTCAATTCCTAAAAAAGTCAATATATTCCAATATCCGATCTGTGGACTATGTTTCAATATTTTTGAAGAGAAATTTGAAGCAGATCTTATAAAACCGATTATTATTTTTTTTTTTTTAATTTTTATTATTTATTTTTTTTTTTTGATTCAATTCCATTTTTAATGAACTCCTTGAGTTTTGGGGCTCCTTCCAATGTAAAGATCAGTTGATTTCGGTGTTTAGATCAGGGGTGGTTTTTAAATTTAGATCATTGCAGTGAACTTGGTACCCATTTTGATTCCTTCACCCGACTCCTTATCTCAAGCATACGTACACATGCATGGGAATCTGCCATAGGACTATGTGCTCCATATCTTTGAGGTTTGCTTCACATACAGTTTGTCAGAAGCATGATATATATATATATATATATATATATAATATATATATATATATATATATATATATATATATATATATATATATATATATATATATATATATATATATATATATATATATATATATATATATATATATATATATATATATACTAACAAAATTTTTATATCAATCGTATCCCTAAAATAAAGAGACGGAAATCAGCTTAAAATATGTTGAACGCCGAATTAAAACATTAAAAAGTAAGACTAAAAAAACAAAGAATATTAAGTAAAATATAAGTTAATTATAGATTAAAATTCGCGAGCTTTCGATCTCAATCATCCGGAGATCCTCCTCAAACTAGATTAATGAACAAGAGTTTTTTGTTTTTTTACTCTTGTTCATTAATCTAGCTTGAGGAGGATCTCCGGATGATTGAGATCGAAAGCTCGCGAATTTTAATCTATAATTAACTTATTATTTTACTTAATATTCTTGTTTTTTTTAGTGTCTTACTTTTTAATGTTTTAATTCTGCGTTCAACATATTTTTAAGCTGATTTCCGTCTCTTTATTTTAGGGATACGATATATATATATATATATATATATATATATATATATATATATATATATATATATATATATATATAATATATATATATATATATATATATATATATATATATATATATATATATTATATATATATATATAATATTCTTATATTTGAAATTTTGCATACAACCCTCCATCTCCCCCTTCAAAAAAAAAAAAAAAAATTAATAAAAAATCTAAAAAAAAATAAAATAAAATAAAAAATAATAAAAAAAAATAAAAAATAAAAATGGACGCTGAATTGCTGTTCTCTAAATTCTTCATACGCTGCTTTTCATACAAAGAGAATCCCACATAAGACTTTTATTGCTGAGTAAGCTCATTATTTATATGAATGGGGAAGAATGTTGTCTCTACTTTAAGCGTTCACAGCTTTTCATTATTTTATATTAAAAGTGACTTTGTGGTTTATTACTATATATATATATATATATATATATATATATATATATATATATATATATATATATATATATATATATATATATATATATATATATATATATATATATATATATATATATATATATATATATATATATATATGTACCTCACGCATCGATCATTATAGGAAGAGACTCTCTAGGAAGGTGTTTCGGTGCTTCTGAGGATGGAGACGAGTATTACACATTGTTTACTGTTATCACAGTACAATAATTTCTGACATCCTAGTGAAGGAGAGTGAAAAAACAGGGCTTTTAAAGGCGCATAAAATAATCAAATTTACATGGATCCAACTAGAACTTCGAAAAAAATGAAGTGTCAGTTGCTCTTCTATAAATAAATACTATGTAAAAAAAATACTTATATAAATAAGTATAGAAGAGGTATTGAGTTCGACAAAATAAAAATTAGAATAGAGACAGAGGAATTAGCAGAAATAGATGAAGAAAGAAGACTGTGTACGGAACTAGGTCGTAAGAGTTTTGGCAACACCAA
>SEYY01018406.1:295000-300000 GCA_009176605.1 Armadillidium nasatum
ATCCGCAGAGCCTCATCATCAAAATTCGCCTCCGCATCCGCACTTCTAAAAGACGTCATTTCTGCTCCTGATGGTCATGTCCTGATGGACCTGTGGTTCTCAAAACTTGACTATTTCGTCTATGTCTTTCTACTTTAACCTTCCCTTCTAGCTGGTAACGTGCGCTCATTTTGCCTGTGCCGAAAAAGGGGGATCCCCCTCAACCCTCTAGCTACCGTCCAATTTCTTTAACCTTCGTTCTTTCTAAAGTTTTCGAATCTATCCTTAACAGGAAGATTTGCAAACATCTCAATTCTTCTAATCTTATCTCTGATCGCCAGTATGGCTTTTGTAAGAAACGCTCTACTGATGATCTTCTTTCCCTTCTCTCTGCCCCTTGGTCCTCCGTTCTTCGGCATTTCGGTAAATCTTTTGTTGTAGCTCTGGACATATAAAAGCCTTCGATAAAGTCTAGCACAAAGCTTTGATTTCCAAACTTCCCTCTTTCGGAATCTAAACTTCTCTCTGATTTCCTTTCTGGTCGTTCTATAGCAGCTGTTGTAGACCTCCACCGTTCATCCTTTAAATCTTTTAATAGTGGTGTTTCTCAAGGATCTGTCCTATCCCTAACACTTTTTCTGCTTTTCATTAATGATCTTATCTTTGTTACTTCATCTCCTATCAACTCCTATACCGATGACTCCACCCTTCATTACTCTTTTTAATTAGAAAGGCGCCCCTCCCAACAGCAGTTGACAGACTCAAGGATGTTAGCCTTGGGGCAACTGACCTCTAATCTATCTCGTATATCAAAATTGAGCAGAGAAAACATGGGCGTTTTCAATGTCACCAAAACTCAATTCCTCCATCTCTCTAATCGACACAATCTTCCACAAAACTATATCTTCTTCGAAAACATACAACTCATTCCTTCATCTCTTTTTAATATTCTTGGTGTTTCTTCTGCTTGTGATCTCTCTTGGAAAGATCACATTACTTTTCTTTATAAATAAGCTTCTAAGATGTTAGGTGTTCTGAGGCGCCTTCAGAATTTCATCACACCGCCCCAGTTTCTTGCTCTTTATAGAATATGGAATGTACGCCTCCATGTCAGAGAGAATCACTTCGGTTATGCACTCTGCACACTCAGAGAGACCCTTCCCACGGAAACAGTAATCATTCCATGGAAAATCAGAAAAGTATAACTGCAAGTCAGAGTAGTTAATGACACCGAAATGCCAGAAACGTCTCCTCGCCGAATTCGGGGGCCGTTCTTGCGGAATATATATATATATATATATATATATATATATATATATATATATATATATATATATATATATATATATATATATATATATATATATATATATATATATATATATATATATATATATATATATATATATATATATATATATATATATATATATATATATATATATATATATATATATATATATATATATATATATATATATATATATAATATATATATATATATATATATATATATATATATATATATATATATATATATATATATATATATATATATATATATATATATATATATATATATATATATATATATATATATATATATATATATATATATATATATATATATATATATATAGAGAGAGAGAGAGAGAGAGAGAGAGAGAGATATGAGGGGGACGAAAATCTGTACAATTCCACATTCAACCCTCATCTACCTCCACTCAAATATGGGGCATTCTCCATGAAGGGTCGGATGATATATATATATATATATATATATATATATATATATATATATATATATATATATATATATATATATATATATATATATATATATATATATATATATATATATATATATATATATATATATATATATATATATATATATATATATATATATATATATATATATATATATATATATATATATATATATATTGAGGTGTTTTATACGGAATCAACCAACCAGCTAAACAAACATACGAACACAGATCTGTAGTATAAAAGGCTGTGTTTTTGGAGTTTGGATTATTCTCACTAAACTCTCCGATGAAGATATCATTCTCTTGGACCTCTCCTGGGATCGTTACCCCATAACCTCGTAACCTCACGTCTTCAGGTATTATTGATCTTATTGTATTATGTTATTATTATTATTATTATTTTGTTGTTGTGTATATATATACACATATATATTAGTTATTTGTTTATTGTTTATTGCAGAAATAAAAGCCTGACTTCCTCTTAGTTGTCATTGCCCCACAATTTTATTTCTGAATACTGCTACGGGGATATGGATGCTGTTGGAAGGTTTTGCGTTCCCTTACGCTGGACATTCAACCTACGTCACAAGATGCTCCCAGAGTCTTCAAGCACTGAAAGTTCGTACTCACAAAATATATTTCTGCATTACCCGAGGATTCTCAGGACTTGTCTTTGGGTGTCTTGGCTGGATCATTATCTCCTAACAACATTCGAACTGATTTCTGAGTGTCGTACTTACGAGGCCGCTCTCCAGTCCTTGACCTCTATATTTGTGAAACCGCCTAGTGATGTTGTTGCTCGACACTCTCTCATGACTCGTAAGCAACTCCCTCAGGAATCTATTGATGAATACGCTAGAGAATTACAGCGTTTGAGTATTGATTGTGCTTTTCGAGATGTAACTGCTTCCACTTATAGGAATGAGTATATTAGAGATTCTTTTATCTCTGGTCTAAAATCCCCCCATGTCAGAACGCGACTTTTGGAATTTCGTGAATTGCCTCTTGAAAGTGCAATTGATAAAGCTCGTGCACTGGAGCTGGCCCATCAAGATGCCATGACTTATGAAGCTCCCGGAAATCTTGCAGTAGTCTCCTTCTCCCGCTTCACCTTCCTCCACTGCTAGCCATGAAGATGTGGAGGCTGCAGCATTGGTCACTACTTCGCAAAAACGACCATGTTTTTTCTGTGGAAAAAGACCTACCCATGACCGGGCTGTTTGCCCTGCTCGAGGAGCCTTATGCTCTTTATGTCATAAAAGGGGTCATTTTGCGAGGGTTTGCAGATCTTCCAATACCCCTATATCTAGACCTGAAGTGGCTGCCCTCGCCAAGGCATACTCATTCACAACATCTGATTCAACTTTTCCTCCTGGATTACAATCCTCCTCCTTGAATATCACCATCTCGAACCATGAAGTTCGAGCTCTTATCGATACTGGTAGCTCAGAGAATTTTGTGTCCCATTGTCTTGTCTCTAGATTGAGCCTGCCTACAACTCCTTACGTGGGAACTATTGCAATGGCCTTCCTCTTCGTGGACATCTTCTGTCTCTTCTTGTTGCCATATTCACTTTACTATCGATGACAGAGTGTATGATGAGCGTTTCCTAGTTATGCCCAACTGTTGTACTGACGTAATTCTGGGTCTACCTTTTTTGAAGCAACATTCGTCCCTTAAACTCTCTTTTGGAGGAACCAAAAAACACTTGGAAGTATGTGCCCTGGCTCCTTTTCAGATACGTTCCCCCTAGAATCTTTGCCAACTTATCTCCAGATTGTAGACCTATTGCTGTGAAATCCAGGAAGTACAGTTCTTCTGACGTCTTATTTATTAAGGATGAGATACAACGGCTGCTGTCTGAAGGAATTATTGAGCCTAGCAATTCTCCCTGGCGTGCTCAGATTCATATTGTCAATCAAGGGCAAGGTAAAAAGAAAAAGAGAATGGTCATAGACTACTCTGCTACTATAAATCGCTACACCTATCTTGATGCTTATCCCCTCCCATCACTGGATACTTTGGCCAACAAAATCGCTTCTTATAAAGTGTATAGCTCTGTGGATCTCAGAAGTGCTTACCACTGTGTACCTCTTCATCCTGATGACAAGTCTTTTACTGCTTTCGAAGCCGATGGAAAACTCTATCAATTCTGTCGCCTTAGTTTTGGCCTCACTAATGGTGTGTCCTGCTTTCAGAGGGTCATCGACGAGTTCATTAATGAACATGGATTAACTGATGCATTTGCATATCTCGATGATGTGACAATTTGTGGTCGCACTCAAGAAGAACATGACCAGAATCTTTCTCGTTTTTTGGATTGTGCTAAACGTTTTAATATGACTTTCAGTCATGAGAAATGTCAATTTTCACTCACTTCTATACGCATTCTCGGATATGAGATATCATATGGGAAACTTAGTCCTGACCCTTCACGTATGCAGCCACTTTTAGACCTCCCTATTCCATCCAACGCCAAATCGCTCTCCAGACTCTTGGGTCTTTTCGCGTATTACTCACGCTGGATTCCTCGTTATTCTCATAAACTCCGACCTCTTATTAATGCTGCTATCCCATTAACTTCTCCAGCAATAGAGGCCATCTCTGTTTTGAAAAACGCTATCCTTAATGCAGTTCGCTCCCATGTTGATGACACTCTACCCTTCGTCTTGGAAACAGATGCGTCTGACGAAGCTATCGCTGCTACCTTGAATCAGGAAGACCGCCCTGTTGCCTTCTTCTCCCGATCTTTGTCTCCTTCTGAGAGGGGACATTGTTCTCTTGAAAAAGAGGCATACGCCATCATCGAGGCTATTCGACATTGGAGGCATTATTTGCTGCCTCGTCCGTTCACTTTAATTACTGACCAGAAATCCGTCTCGTTCATGTTCGACATGTCACATAAGAGCAAGATTAAAAACGAGAAATTAGCACGTTGGAGGTTAGAACTTCTTCCATATAAGTTCGAGATTATACATTGTCCTGGAAGTCTTAATCAGGCTGCTCGTTCATGTTCGACATGTCACATAAGAGCAAGATTAAAAACGAGAAATTAGCACGTTGGAGGTTAGAACTTCTTCCATATAAATTCGAGATTATACATCGTCCTGGAAGTCTTAATCAGGCTGCTGACGCCTTATCTAGACCTTTGTGTTCAGCTACTCACAGTACCGAGAGTCTTACCTCACTTCATAGTAGATTGTGCCATCCCGGTGTTGCTCGTTTCTCGCATTATTTACGAACTAGGAA
>SEYY01018406.1:310000-315000 GCA_009176605.1 Armadillidium nasatum
ATATGAAAATTATGATTCAATAATAATTATAGAATAAAAATCTCAACAGGAAAAAATTAATATTTCAGCGATAATATTAATGACAACAATAATAATTGAAAATCTGTTCCAGGAACAATGTGTATGTGTATACTCTTGTTGCTCATTTATGTATATGATTGTCTTTCATCATGTATACAGTGTGTATGACTTGTTCATCACGTATGTATATAAACGTTGTTCATCGACACGTATGATTTTGTAATAAGATTGCGAAGCCTAAAATTTGATTAGCAGAAACAATGGATTTGTGTGTCTTTTGAAGCAGTAAATAAAAGGCCGATTGGATTCTCGTGAGAGTTTCCAATTTCGATTTTTTGTAACTGAATTAAAATGTTTCAAAAATAAAAGAGAGAGAGAGAGAGAGAGAGAAAGTAAATAAATTGCATTTGACTTTAAATCATATTTTACCTCTCATTTAAGCAATTACTTTTATCAGGAATATATATATATATATATATATATATATATATATATATATATATATATATATATATATATATATATATATATGTATATATATATATATATATATATATATATATATATATATATATATATATATATATATATATATATATATATATATATAGTATATATATATATATATATATATATATATATATATATATATATATATATATATATATATATATATATAAAGGTTGGTGTTGTTGTGTGAACAATGTATGTGGGCAGCGATTTAGAATCTTTGGAATTTTCATTTTAATGGTTTAAGTCACACTTGAAAATCTAACATTAAATTTGTATATCATTAAATTTAAAGTTTTTTAAATATCTTTTTCTTAACTTAATTGATAATCCTAAATTCTTCGACTATCTAAACTGCAAGACATCAAATTCCCTCGTCCCCTTTTTGAGAAGTCATCATTCTTGGTGAATGAAATATTCTCCAACGCCAATGTTTTTCCACTAATTCTTAAGACACAGCTGGTGAACTCGCCCATAGTACAAGTAATACTTATACTATGACTCGCCTTCCATTTTTCTCTCTCAACAATTACTTCGAACGGATAGTGCAATCCGACATCACTATCCTTTATTTTCTTGGGGACAACCCCAACATACTAGACCTTTTCTGAACTTTCAATCCTTCTACTAATATTGTTAAACTCTTTCCACCTCTAAGTAACACCGATTACTTTTTTGTTTTAGGATTCAGTTCTATCTCTTAAAGTCTTCCCCAGGATCGCATGACAATTTAAACTAGGAAACAGTTTTGGTAATTGTTACTGCCAGGTCGGAACTATGGTAATATTTTTTTTTTTATTTCTCATAGAATGATTACTTATCTTAATAAAGATAATAAATAAATTAAAAGATTACAAAATTCAAATAACGAAAACAAATTGCGATGCTTGCACACCCACACATATACACAGTCCTGAGTACATATAAATTTGTTTTAAAAGAAATAACAATTTTATTTTTATATATATTTGCAGAATATTGGAAGCCTCGATTTTGCGCTTTTCATCATTTTATTATTTCCCTCTTTGAAAAGGATGCAAATTGCCCAAATTCGTTTGTAATTTTAAATTCATAGTAGAAGATCTTTCACCGTTTTCTATTATATGTAAATGAAATGCTTTTTTTTTCAACAAACCAAAAAATTCCTATATATATATATATATATATATATATATATATATATATATATATATATATATATATATATATATATATATATATATATATATATATATATATATATATATATATATATATATATATATATATTATATATATATATATATATATATATATATATATATATATATATATATATATATATATATATATATATATATATATATATATATATATATATATATAATATATATATATATATATATATATATATATATATATATATATATATATATATATATATATATATATATATATATATATATATATATATATATATATATATATATATATATATATATATATATATATATATATATATATATATATATATATATATATATATATATATATATATATATATATATATATATATATATATATATATATATATTATATATATAATATATATATATATATATATATATATATATATATATATATATATATATATATATATATATATATATATATATATATATATATATATATATATATATATATATATATATATATATATATATATATATATATATATATATATATATATATATATATATATATATATATATATATATATATATATATATATATATATATATATATATATATATATATATATATATATATATATATATATATATATATATATGAGATTACTCCTGATAATATGTCAAAAAGTTAAACTTGTTTCAACCTGTAAGAATACTAAAAAAATTCCGTTGAGAGAATGAACACGAAAAAGTAAAAGTCCAAAAATTTAATTAGATGTTCTGTAAGACTGGAAGTAACAAATATTTTGCAGTGTAAAACACCATCCATTAAATTAACGTCCCCTAAAATAAAAATGTAAATAATTTATTTTAAATTAAAAAAAAAAGGGTTTGACAATTTTACTATAAAAATTAAACGGAAAGGAACTAAGTGCACATAACAACCAAATAACATTAGTTTTTGAACCCTGTGCTTAGCCCATAATCGCACGACACCCCAAAAAACTCAAAACATAAAATAAATAACCTCATGGACCCCTAAATTATCTTTTATGTCCTGGCAGGAGTCAAATTCGAAAATGTAGATTTATTAAACGGCTGATTAATAAATTTAAAATACGAGCAAAAATAATTTTATGAAAGAAAAATAGTTTTACTTCACGTTTTGTAATATTCATACGAAAAAAAAATTAAAAAGTACGAATTTCTTGCTCTTTTTTTAATCTACTTTTATATTTTTATATATAAACAAAGATTATGAAAATATCTGAAAAGGTTTTTTTCCTTACATTAATTTTTTTTGTTTTTGTAACATACTGCAACCAACATAAATATAATCACGAACCTCAGGTTGAGAAACGATGATCTAAAGAAATTTGGGACCAAATCTCTCTCTCTCTCTCTCTCTCTCTCTCTCTCTCTCTCTCTCTCTCTCTCTCTCTCTCTCTCTCTCTCTCTCTCTCTCTCTCTCTCTCTTTTACATAAAGAAAACTATTTAAAAAATTCTCTTTTCAGCTTCTTTTCATACACCTTATCTATGATATATATATATATATATATATATATATATATATATATATATATATATATATATATATATATATATATATATATATATATATATATATATATATATATATATATATATATATATATATATATATATATATATATAATATATATATATATATATATATATATATATATATATATATATATATATATATATATATATATATATATATATATATATATATATATATATATATATATATATATATGTTTTCACTTATCACATATATGCAAATGAAGCTACAGTTTCAAAAAAAAATAAATAAATAAATAAAATAAATAATAAAAAAGCTAAAATTCTAAAAACCACTGACTAGAATTGTGAAAATTTGAATAAACAATTAAAAGGCTTAATTGTATTTTCTTCTTTATTTTTTTTACTTTTTTAATTCAATTCATTTCTTTTAAATTGAAAATTTCATTTTACAGAACATTAAATGTTTAATTTCCGTTGCTAAACAGAGCGTGTTGAAATTATAAATAAATTTAAAACAAACTTTATTTTTTATTTTTTTTTTTACTTTTTGTATTAAAATTGAATGGAAAAAAATTTGAAACACAAACTTTATAAAGAGAAATATTACGCATCCTTTCTTGTGTAATGACTTGATAAAGCTTGGATTAATGTTTCCAAGGTATGATACGTACGTGTGAGGAAGAAAGAACTTGAGGAGTGGGTGACCTTTGACCTTTTGAACAAGTTTCAAATTTATTTAATTTTTTTTTAAAAATTTGAATGGGGATATTACTAGTACTAGTACATCTATCGCTACTACTACTACTGCTGCTACTATTAAAACTATTATACTAATTATTGTAATAACAATGATAAAAATAAAATAATAGTTTTAAATAAAACTAATATTGAAACAGTAATAATAATAATAATAATAATAATAATAATAATAATAATAATAATAATAATAATAATATCAATTAAGAATTATATTAATGATAATTATAATAATAACAATAATAATAATAATAATAATAATAATAATAATAATAATAATAATAATAATAATAATAATAATAATAATAATAATAATAATAATAATAATATATAATGATAAAATAAAATTCAACATTCATAATGATAAAAATAATAAGCCTAGCAAGCCGACAACCATCATCTCTTCTACCTGCTCAAGAAAGTCAAGTCTTGCCTTGGAATCCTAATCAAACTCCGATCAACGACCACGGTCGAAGGATTTACTGACAAGTGCCTACACTTAACACGAACATGGGAAAATAAAATAATAATAATAATAATAATAATAATAATAATAATAATAATAATAATAATAATAATTATAATGAATGAATTATTATTCATATAATTATAATATATTATATATATATTATTATTATTATTATTATTATTATTTATTATTATTAATAATAATAATAATAATAATAACTTCATATAAAACATCAGATATATTATAGTATCTTTTTTAATAATGAAACATTTTATAAAATTAAATTAATCGAATCTCATCATTTATTTATTTCATTTTTTTTAAAAATTTCTTTTACCACAATCCAAAACACACTCGTGAATTACTTATTTATTTTAAACCTAATAACATGGCATAATTTTTTTTTTTTTTTATCCATATTAAAAAAAAAAAAAAAAAGTTGATCCAGCAATTCCGCCATTGTTCAAATTAATATCTGTGTTTACGAAGCAATGTTTACGTAAGAGCTTTATGAGAAAATAGA
>SEYY01018406.1:322500-325000 GCA_009176605.1 Armadillidium nasatum
TCTGTTTATTTATCTCCTAACTTCTACAGACTATCCAAAATTCTTCGACTATCTTAAACTCCAAAATAGAACACATTCTCTCTTCTTCTCCTTTCTCTGAAATCATCATATTAGGTGATTTCAATGTTCACCACCGCCAATGGCTTTCTTCTAGTTCTCATGATACAGCTGGTGAACTCGCCTTCCATTTTCGCTATCCAAAACGACCTTGAGCAGTTGGTGCAGCTCCCTACCCGTATCCCTGATCCGTCTTGGTGATGAACCCAACATTCTAGACCTTTTCCTAACTTCTAATCCTTCTCCTTATACTGTTAAACTCTTTCCTCCTCTGGGTTCATCCGATCACCTTCTTATCTCCGTATCTTGTCCTGTCTCTTCAAGTCTTCCGCAAGAAAGGCCCCCTTCTTCGAAGGAGACGTTTGTGGCACTTTCGGTGCCACTAACTGGTCTGACTTGCGGTCGTACTTCTTTGATTTCCCATGGAATGATTATTGCTTCCGTGGGAGGGGTCCCTCGGAGTGTGCAGAACGCATTACCGAGGTGATTCTCTCTGGCATGGAGGCGTACATTCCATATTCTTTCCCTTCTACTAAACCTAACAAACCTTGGTTTAACTCTGCTTGTTCTCGTGCTATCCGCCGCAGGGATGCTGCCTTCAGGGATTACCGTCGTCTTCAAACTCCAGAAACTCATGCAACTTATATTTCATCCCGGAATCGTGCAAAATCTATTCTTCGTAACACTAAAAACTCTTTTCTCCGTAAAAAATGCAATAATCTTTCTGGTTCCTCTTCTTCACGTTCTTTCTGGCATTTTGCAAAAAATGTCAACTCTAACTTTGCTTCTTCCTCTTTCCCTCCTTTAATATCTTCTGACGGCACAACTGCTGTTTTACCTTCTTCTAAAGCTGAACTCTTTGCTCAAACTTTTGCCTCTAATTCAACCTTAGACGATTCCGGAGCTATTCCTCCTCCTTCAACCCCCTCTAACTCATTTATGCCTAAAATTAGAATTTCTTCTAAAGATGTCATTTCTGCTCTCTCTGAGCTTAACACTAAGAAGGCGTACGGTCCTGATGGTATTCCTCCTGTGGTTCTCAAAACTTGTGCTTCCGAGCTTGCACCCTGCCTTGGTAAACTATTTCGTCTTTGTCTTTCTACTTCAACCTTCCCTTCTTGCTGGAAACGTGCGCTCATTCAGCCTGTGCCGAAGAAGGGGGACCCCTCTCAACCCTCTAACTACCGTCCTATTTCTTTAACCTCCGTTCTTTCTAAAGTTTTCGAATCTATCCTTAACAGGAAGATTTGGAAACATCTCAATTCTTCTAATCTTATCTCTGATCGCCAGTATGGCTTTCGTAAGAAACGCTCTACTGGTGATCTTCTTTCCCTTCTCTCTGACTCTTGGTCCTCCGCTCTTCGGCATTTCGGTGAATCTTTTGCTGTCGCGCTGGACATATCGAAAGCCTTCGATAGAGTCTGGCACAAAGCTTTGATTTCTAAACTTCCCTCTTTCGGTATCTATCCTTCTCTCTGTGATCTTCTCTCTAATTTCCTTTCCGGTCGTTCTATAGCAGCTGTTGTAGACGGCCACCGTTCTTCCTTTAAATCTATTAATAGTGGTGTTCCTCAGGGTTCTGTCCTATCCCAACACTTTTTCTACTTTTCATTAATGACCTTCTCTCTATTACTTCATCTCCTATCCACTCCTATGCTGATGACTCCACCCTTCATTACTCCTTCCATTTTGAAAAACGTCCCACCCAACAGCAGTTGATAGACTCGAGAAGGGTAGCCTTGGAGCAACTAACCTCTGATCTTTCTCGTATTTCAAATTGGGGCAGAGAAAACATGGTTGTTTTCAATGCCTCAAAAACTCAATTCCTCCATCTCTCCACTCGACACAATCTTCCACACAACTATGATATCTTCTTCGAAAACACACAACTCAAACCTTCATCTGTTCCTTAATATTCTTGGTGTTTCTTTTTCTCGTGATCTTTCTTGGAAAGATCACATTACTTCTCTTTCTAAACAAGCTTCTAAGAGGTTGGGTGTTCTGAGGCGCCTTCAGAATTTCTTTCACGCCACCCCAGTTGCTTGCTCTGTATAGGGGTGTTGTTCGCCCCTGTATGGAGTATGCTTCGCACATCTGGGGTGGTTCCACACATACAGCTCTCTTGAGAAGGTGGAGTCTAGGGCTTTTCGTCTCATCAACTCTCCTGCTCTTACTAACTCTCTTCCAATCTCTTTCTGCCCGTCGAATTGTTGCGTCACTCTCTCTTTTACTATCGCTATTACAACGGACACTGCTCTTCTGAACTCTCTCGTCGCATACCTCCTCCATTGAGAAGAGCTCGTGCGACACGCCTTTCTACACAGTCTCATCCTTTCTCTGTCCAACTCTCCGACCCCAGACTTAACCGCTATGCTCAATCTTACATGTACTCTACTGGTAAAGTCTGGAACACACTCCCTTCATCTGTTTTCCCAACTTCCTT
>SEYY01018406.1:335000-337500 GCA_009176605.1 Armadillidium nasatum
AAAATTATAATTTTTTTTCTTTTCTGTTTCTTTTGACCGCTCCTTTTCTGCTAGTGAATGTTCATCTTTGTGTTTTGATTTTAGATACTCCAAAAAGATTTGGTTCTAATTTTTTTACTTGTAGCACCCGGAGGTTCTCTTCTAATTTTCTGACTGCAGATGTTAACATTTAGCTATTTCGAGCCTATCCTGAAACATTGTAAAGTATTCAAATACTGCAGAAGCTGATCTTTTAGCCATATTGACTGAAAGTATAAACAAATAATAATTTTTTAAATAATGCAGCTAAATGATACAAGTTTGATACATGGCAATAAAATAACAATGATATGTATAAATACAGGTTAAATTGATAATTTTATATCTTACATTTTTTCAAACTTTACCTTAGGGTCTTACTTAAGTAAACCTGTTGAATCACTATTATGAATTAGAATATTTTTTTTTTAATTTTTGTACTTTTTTTAAACTTTAACTATACAAAACTGTAATTTTTTCATTTTTTTTTGAGAAAATGCATATAATCATTAATTTAAGTGAATGTTGACTATTCTACTCCTTCCTTACAATTAAATAAACCATATATCTAATTTTCTTAACCTTAAATTTCAGTGCTTTTGACCTCTTTACAAATTTTAGGAAACCCCGGCCAGAACCCCGGCCCCGGCCCCGGCCAAATTTGGGTGACCCCGGCCCCGGCCCCGGCCAAATTCCAACCCCGGTCGGTTCCTATATATATATATATATATATATATATATATATATATATATATATATATATATATATATATATATATATATATATATATATATATATATATATATATATATATATATATATATAGAATAGAACCAGAGCTTTATAGAACATTTTAATAATCAACATTTCGAGAACAAACTTGTCATCTTAAGGATCTAATAATATAAAATTACTTTAAAAATCAGACAGAAATAAAAGAAGCAATAATAACAACGTACAATACAATGAATTTTTAAAAACACTGCTAAAAAATGGACACTAATGGTGGAAAAAACTATTTAAAATGCGAAAAAATATCTCACCTAAAAAAACTTAAGGATTACAAAATTACATCACTAAAGTTGTTATTACTCTGCTGTTGGTGTTTAATGATGGTTTGAGAGTGGTTATATAAAATCAATTTTAAAATACGTAAATCTAATGACTGGTTAGATTAGAGAAAGAAATTGGATGGGTACTTTCATCGCCTCGAACTGAACTACGTCCTCCCCTATATATATATATATATATATATATATATATATATATATATATATATATATATATATATATATATATATATATATATATATATATATATATATATATATATATATATATATAATATATATATATATATATATATATATATATATATATATATATATATATATATATATATATATATATATATATATATATATATATATATGTAAATTATAGGTAAAATTCAGTATTAATTTGATTTGAGATTTATGAACAATATTCCCGAAACAAAATTAGATTCATTTTGAAAGTTGGCATAAATTTGAGGTTCGCTTCTCGAATAACGAAACTTATTCGGAATTTAATTACTTTATTAAAAGGGAATCGCCAAGTTATTCCAATCACAAAATTCCCTCGAGGGAATTTCTCTGCAAAATGAATTGTCAATATCTTGAATAAGCTTCAATAGAATTTCCTTCGCTGTCTGTGAAGAGAATTTACGGAAAATATTTTGAGCTTTATACGCCGTGCAAACATGCGACGCATGTTTTATATGCATAAATATTTACATAAATAAGAGTGTGCGAGAGAATATTATGCAGATGAGTTTGTTGGTAAGAGCTCGTGTGAGTGTTTGCGAAATTTATTGCCTATTCCTAAGGATGTTTTGTACTTTTTAAGAAAAGATTTTTATTATATGAGACGTTCAGGGCTAAAGGGGATCAAGTCCAAATGAAAATTGGGGTAATAATGCCATTTTGAATCTTTGAATATTTTTCATGTCACATTAAATGGAGTCATAACTTAACCTTCAATTAAGGTTAAATTGAATAATGTAATATAAACAATTTATAAGTTACAATACTTGCACAGGTTCATCCATTTTACTCCTGAGTCTTCAGAGAGCTCAAAAAATGAACAGATTATTATATGATAAACAAAAAAAATTAAATAAATAATTTTTTTTGTATAAGAATCGATATAATTAATTTGTATCGCAAAAATTAAATAAATATTTTTTAATTAAAAGTTATCAACACAGTGTATCCAATCTTTTTATAAATTATATATATATATATATATATATATATATATATATATATATATATATATATATATATATATATATATATATATATATATATATATATATATATATATATATATATATATTATATTATATATATATATGGTGATGTGTAAATGAAATAATGAGTCCTCCCATTTTTAATCATAAATAAAATGATGAGAATGAGAAATAAATATCTTCAAAAT
>SEYY01018406.1:342500-345000 GCA_009176605.1 Armadillidium nasatum
ATATATATATATATATATATATATATATATATATATATATATATATTTTATATATATATATATATATATATATATATATATATATATATATATATATATATATAACTGTTTTTGCTTTGTATGTGTGTGTGCACGGAATATGCCACCTGTTGTATCAAATAATTTCAGTTGAAAAAGTCGAAGAAGTTGAAATTTCTATTTTTATTTTAGTCACAAATTTTTTCCCTGACGTTTTATTCACTTTTTTTCTTTTGTATTTTTTTTTTTTATCTTTCTCTTTCTTTTTTTTAATCTATTAAAATAACAAAGGACAGAAAAAGCCGATTTTTCGTCGGATTTTCGTTGGATTTTCGCTTATAAATCCGATGTTTTGCTGCCAAGAAAAGGAAAAAATATTTTTAGGAATTTTCGGGAAATTAAAAAAAAACATAAAAAAGACTTTTCCCATACTTATATATATATATAATATATATATATATATATATATATATATATATAATATATATATATATATATATATATATATATATATATATATATATATATATATATATATATATATATATATATATATATTATATGATCTGGATGTCGCTCGAACAAGTGTCAAAAAAATCAGTAAGGAAGAGAAGAAACCAGAAGAAGAAATTATTGGAAAGAGAAGAGAAATAAAAATGAGGAGAGATTGTTACCATCAGTGGAGAAATAAAAGAAAACTTGCTTAAGAGGAGTTTGCTAAGAAGAAATCTTAAAGGAGTGAAATTTTTTTGAAATATATAACAATTTCGCATTAAAAAAAAAAAAAAAGATTCTTAGACGAAAAAATATTAAAAATTATTAAATTTACAAGTAAATTTTTGTGAGTTTAAAAGAGGTCGAAGTTTTTTCCTTTATTCAAAATTAATTATTCAAATCAACACCGCAAGATTTAGGCCTACAAGATATAAAATCTACTTTGAAGAAGTTGGGCTTTCATTGAGCATATCCAGATCTTTTCCCTCAGAAGATGGTTTCTTTTCACTAGCTGACAGGGGTGTAGAAACCCTTAAACTGTTTCAAATTTCTTCTCACAGAATTTTGGCCATAGGAACAATGGGAAGTTGTAGGGACAGGCCTAGCAAGCCGGCTAGATAAAACAGAAGCTGCTCAAATAACCAAAGCTACACTTCTCATAGAACCTAAGGAGATTCTAGAGGAGTAGCACCAGATAAGCATCAGCTTACCAAGTTGAACGGTGATAATGATGATCATCATGCCTACCAGGTATGGATTATATTATATGATGATAGGTGATGGATATAAAAATAAAATATATAAAAAAAAATATTATATATATATATTATATATATATATATATATATTTATTTTTAAATCACTATTTTTCGTGTTTTAAAATATTTTGAATTTTTAAGTCTGCTATACTGGGAATCGAACCATCGACCTCTTGGATGGTAAGCAAGAGCGTTACTAACCGAGCCAAGACAGTACAAAAAGAGGAAGCCGCGTATAGAAGACTTAAAAATTCAAAATATTTTAATCCGCGAGCATTTAGTGGATCTAAAAAGATTTGATATATTTATTATATTAGTCTGCGAGAGAGGGATAGAACCTTGACTTCGTTACCCCGCGTCAGAGTGCAGTCGAGAGGGGCCCGTTCGGGAGTCTGCTTGATAAGTATTTCATGAGACTTCTCGACACGGATCCTTCTCTTTTGTACTGTCTTGGGTCGGTTAGTAACGCTCTTGCTTACCATCCAAGGGGTCGATGGTTCGATCCAGGATGACAGACTTAAAAATTCAATATATATATATAATATATATATATATATATATATATATATATATATATATATATAATATATATATATATATATATATTATATATATATATATATATATAATAATATCAAAATCCGCCCCCAGGAAGGGTTATTAGCCCTGTCAGTAGGTTCATTCGAGAATGACCCAAGGGTATCACTGGTCGATGGCAAACATCCTCTGACTGGTGATGACGACTTTGATCCCACCTGCAGGAAGCTTTCCGCAGTTGTTACTTATTACGCATAAGTGGGCGGGGCTAAGCAAGAGAGGGAACTGTCCAAATTTCTCCACTCCGACCAGGCCTCGAACCCTGAACCTCTCGCTTGCCAAGGGAGTGCTCGATCATTTGAGCTACGGAGCCGCTTTATATATATATAATATATATATATATATATATATATATATATATATATATTATATATATATAATATATAAATATATATATATATATATATATAATATATATATATATATATATATATATATAGTAAATAATGTTGGTGCTCCTCTTGAGCTTAATCTTTATAACAAATAATATGACGAAAAATAAGCATGGCATCAAGTTAAGGTGGAGTTAGACGTATTATTGATCAATATTTAATAACTATAAAAAATTTTTTTATAACATTATTCTCTACGTTTCGATTTGACTTAAATCATTTTCAAGAGTATATAGCTGT
>SEYY01018406.1:365000-373899 GCA_009176605.1 Armadillidium nasatum
AATAGATATTTTCTTACTATAAAAATAATTAAATTGAAATAATTTAAAAGTTGTCTTTTGACAGAACATAGTTGTCTATTGACGGAATTTTTGAAGCTTGTCTTTTGATGGAATTTTGAAGCCTGTCTTTTGACAGAATTTTGGAGCCTGTCTATTGACGGGATCTTGAGGCCTGTCTTTTGACGGGATTTTGAAGCCTATCTTTTGACACAATTTTGAGGCCTGTCTTTTGACGGGATTTTGAAGCCTGTCTTTTGACAGAATTTTAAGGTTTGTCTTATGATAGAACAGATAAGGGGTTATATGTTAAAAAACAGTAAATAAATATTTGTAATATTTTGAAGAGATGAAAAATAAATGAAATAAAGAAAATAAGATATTGGTGGTAAAAATGGTGTTGTTTGGAAGTGGTAATAGTGATGATAATTTTATAATTAAATGAAGCACCAGCATATGATCTTTGTCATTGCATTGCTGGAAAAATTGAAAAAAAAAAAAAATACTGTATCATGTTTGCACATCTAATTACATACTCTCTTAATAGATGCTTGTTATTACTTTTTTTATATTATTCATTGTAACAAGATGGATATTAATTGTCAAAACGTTTTTAGGATAAAACTAGAAAAATTACAAATGTTGATAGTTGATTTAAAAATACTTCTTAATTTCGTAAATAATTTGGACTCATATATATCAGGAAAATTTTGTATTGGCTGATACAGTAGATTCAGACCCATGTCTCCCGATATTAGGTTTGCATGTATATATATATACCCTTTAATAGTTGACATATTTATGTTACTTTTTCCTGACAATATTCGAACGCACTTCTAATGTATCATGTTTGCAATATCTAATTACATACTCTCTTAATAGTTGCTTGTTATTGTTTTTATATTATTCATTGTAAAAAGATGGATATTAGTTGTCAAAAATTTTTTAGGATAAAAACTAGAAAAATTACAAATATTGAAGTTGATTTAAAAATACTTCGTAATTTCGTAAATAATTTGGACTGGAAAAAGTTTGTATTAGCTGATTACAGCAATGAATTCAGTGCTTGGTTATCAGTTATGTGTATGGGAAAATAGCTGGCCTAGTATCATTATCATAAATTATACTTATTTAGGCTAGAAAAGTATCAAAGCTTGATAGATGATTTAAAAACTACATACACCCTTTAATAGTTGCTCGTTGTTGTTTCTACTATCAGAATTCGGACCTATGTCTCCCGATATTAGGTTTGCATGTATATATATATACTCCTTTAATAGTTGACATATGTTACTTTTTCCTGAAAATATTCGAACGCACGTCTAATGTATTTTGTTTGCAACATCTAATTACATACTCTTAATAGTTGCTTGTTATTGTTTTTTTTTTTATATTTCATTGTAAAAAGGTGGATATTAATTGTCATAAAAATTTTAGGATAAAAACTAGAAAAATTACAAATATTGAAGTTGATTTAAAAATACTTCGTAATTTCGTAAATAATTTGGACTGGAAAAAGTTTGTATTAGCTGATTACAGTAATGAATTCAGTGCTTGGTTATCAGTTATGTTTATGTATGGGAAAATAACTGGCCTAATCAAAGACTCGTACTATATATTATATTCCATAGCTATAGTTTTAAACAAATCTTTTGGGTACAATCCCTTTAGGTTCCAATTGGGTTCATAATATACAGATATTTTGCTTGTTGCATAGGTCATTAAATTGACTAAGTGTTATAATAAAAGAGACAGAAGGTTGAGAGTTAATATCAGCAATATCTTATGGTGAACCATTCTCAAATTGTGATGAAAAAAAAATATTTTGCTCCAGTGAACCCACTGTGTTCTAATAAACAATTATAATTTGTTTTAAATTTTTATTTTTAAATTTAAGATAATTTTTAATTCAAGGTACTAAATGAATATCTATGACATCTACTAACACAAATGCAAAAAGAGGTTTTAATGAAACTTATCCCCAATAAAATTTAAAACTGAAAAGTAGAATTTAAATTTTTTGATAAAAGATAGGTATTTATTAGTGATTCTTCCCCTTTACCCCAACCCATTAAATATAAAAATCACTTCATAGTTAAGGATTTTTTTTTTTAATTCTCTCAGGCTTTATTTATTATTGCCTCTGTAATTGGTTTTCATTTAATTTTTGTTCTTAGATGTTACAGTTTTAAAAGATATTAATTTCCTACCATGAACTAAACAGTTACCAGAACTTAAATCAACATTTCAAAAACCTGAATCATATCTCTTCTAAGATACCTTTCTCTGTTAGAAAACATTCCCAATTCCTTGAGAATAGTCTCCGCAACTTATATTCAAATCCAGAATCATTCTTGTTTTGGTCAGTACTGCACTGCCTCCAGCGTATTAATGCCAAACCTGTGACATAGCATTTCTCAACCTTTTAGCCTCATGATGACCCCCAAACTTCCCCACCAAAAAATGGCCAAATAGGCAATAGCTTAGTTCACCACAACATGTATTTTCACTATATTGAAAATATAATAACAAAATGTGCTGACAATTTTTTTTTGCTATATATTTTTTAAAAAGCATGAATATTAGGTCAGAAGTAAATATCACCACCATTCATGGGTTGGTGAGTATTGAATATTTGGTAATAGTTGGGTTCTTGAAAACATTTTTTTTTCTAATATACTAAACTATGAAAATGTAATGATCTGAAATACAGTAGTTTTTTAGGTAAATTGGTGCAAGGAAAATTATTTTATACACTAAAAACTCCAAATTTATATATATGAACTTGTATGCAAGATGCTCCCATTTTTTTGAATTGTACAAAAGTACTGTTTATGGCAAAATAACTATATAACTATATTGTGATTATTCAAATCTTCCTTACTACCTTTTTTAAAAATGGGCACCACATATGCCGTTTTCCAGCCCTCAGGGTACCTCCAAAAGAAATAGATTGCTTAAAAATCAAATAGAGTGCCTTTGAAATACTGCTACTCCCCTCTTTTAGAATTCTAACCATACACACCATCCGGACCTGCTACCTTATTTGAGTCAATATGTTCTAGTAAAGATGCGATTTCATTTAACTCAATTTGAAATGCTGTACACCTATTCATTACATGTATACTAGAGCTATTAGTCTCTAAACTGCTATCCAACCTTTCCTCAGTAAATACTGATGCAAAATAAGCATTGAAAATATTAACCAATTCCTTATCTGAACTTACTAAATTCCCATCAATTTTAATTGGGCCAATTTTCTTATCCTTGCTTTTAAATTTATAAAAGCTAAAAAAAAAAAAAATTCAGGTCTTTATTACTGTTCCTTGCCAAATTAATTTCTGCCATTCTCTTTGCTCTTCTTATTGACTGGTTAAGTTCATTTCTAATTCTTCCTCCCTGCTCCTACCTTTGAATATTTTAAAACATCTACGCTTTTCACTGATTTTCTCTTTTATCTCTCTACTCCACCAATTAGGTTTTCTATTTGCCACCCTAATAGGTTTATCTTTAAAACACACAGACTGAATGGAGGCCAATATTTGCTTGAATTATTCCCACATGATGAAACAATTTTGACCATTAAACTCCTTTTCCCAGTCAATTTCATTGAGCATTGCTCGGAATTTGCTAAAATCTCCGTTTCTGAAATCTAATATCTTTTCCCTATTGACTTGCAATTTGGGCCCAGACCTCATATTCCAGTTAAATCTAATAATATAATGATCACTAGCTCCTAAAGTCTCCCAGACTTCGATATCATTCACCGTATTTTCATCATTTGTTAATATTAAATCTAACAATGCTGCATGCCTTGTTGGTTCTTGGACCATCTGACTCAAAAAGTTGCATAGAATACAATTTACAAATACTGAACTTCTATTAATTGTACTACTCAAAATATTCCACTACATGTCTGGAGAATTAAAATCACCCATAATGACTATCCCTTTTACATTATTTTCCCACGCTACCTTGATTTCCTTCACCATTTCTTTATCTAATACTTGACTATGATCAGGAGCTCTATAAAATGCTCCTATCCTGTATGATTTATTATACATAAGAATATCTACCCACAGAGATTCCACATCCTGATTTGTTTTAATCTCAGCATTAACAGTGATTCAATATTACTTTTAACATAGTGCTACACCTCCACCATTCCTTCCTCTACATTGGTATAGGTAAAATGAGTATCTGTCTATTTCATATGTAGGGTTTCTGTAAAATGCCTCATTAACCCATGCTTCAGTAATGCAAATAATTTCAAGATTCTCCTCTATAATGTAACTAGTCAACTCATCTTTTTTGTTTCTAAGGTTCTGAGCATTTGTGTAAAAACATTTCATACTAAACATGTCCTTATATGTATCCTTTCCATCTTAATTTCTAGTAATGTCTCCATTTTTATTAATAGGCCCATATTGTAAAGCACCTCTATTTTTATTCATACCACCATCAATCCCACCGTCAGTATTAAAATCACCATCTCCACAACTAGCAGTGCGAATATTATGCCCTTCACCCCTATCCTTACCTAGTTTCCCGGCAGACATCTCTCCAGCCTGTAACTTAGAAGCTGCACACCCTCTCGACTAAGGTGAACTCCATCTCTTGCAAACAGATTCTTGTCCTGAAAATCTTCCCAGTGATCCAAAAATCCAATATTCTTTGATAGACATAAATTCCTAACCCTTTCATTTACACCAAAGGCCCTACTTTCCCATTCTAGCCCTGCTCCCAACCTAGATAATATACCTGACACTATGCATTTCCTACCACTTACTTTCAGTCTTTCAATCACATTCTTATAGCTTGCTATCAGTTCCTCTGACTTTCTATAGCCTATATATCATTTGTTCCAACATGGAGAATCACTCTTGCATTCTCATTCGTATCTGCAATCTCCCTATCTATTCTGTCCACAATATCATTTACTCGTGCACCTGGATAACATACTTGCATTTGTTTCCTTTTATCTGTATTTCTAAAAGTCCTATCTAAATATCGTATCTGAGAGTCACCAATCAGTAATGCCTCAGTCTTCCTCTTGGGAAACCTGACATCACAACTGGCCACTTCAGATTCCTCCCCATCAGAAAGACAGCTAAACCTGTTTCTGCAGGTCACAGGTCTAGTGTCCCTCATGATCCTAATTTTATTACTCCTATTCTCTACAACACACCATCTATCTGCAGTCCTATCTGCCTCTATAGTCCTCCCCCTTTCAAATTCCTTTTTAGGTGAGTCACTAGGTCTACTTACCCCCATTACCCCACCATTAATTAGCCTGCCCCCTTTCCACTTCTTGCCTACATGAGCCACTAGTCTCAATTGAGTCATTACTAACCACCTTCTTCCTAACACTTCCCTCCCTTCTCAACTCTGATACTCATTTGCTAAGCCTACCTACTTCTAGTTGCAAAGACTCAGTCAGACCTTTCATTCTTTTTTTATCTCATCCAAATCCTCACTTATCCTTTCAATCCCCTTTCTTATCAACTCATGTTCAGCTTTCAGGAAACAAACAGTACACTCACCAATAGAGATGTACCGATACCAGTAAAGAGGCCAATACCGATATTCTATTTTTTTCAGGGGCTGATACCGATACTTTAATTATTATAAGAAATACACAGTAATAAGATAGAACATTTGTGTACTGCTTGGCAACTTAGTACAACTTAGTCATGTATTTCATATTTGGATGTGCCCAAGTATATTTCATAAATTAAAACATTAGCTTTTAGGAATAATAAATGCAAATATAATACTAATAACATTTTTTTGTTTGTGTTTATTCAAGAAATATTACATTTCCATTTTCTAGTAAATATTAACAAAGTGTAGTAACTCGCTTTTACGTTTTAACGTGATTACAATTTTGCAAGAAGATTCTTTAACTAGTTACATTATAAAGAATAAAAATAATGAAAGAAAAGACCAATTAATCAGCAGAAAAGAAAATATAAAAAATGTTATTATTCAAACATGACATAATAGTCTCCTTTAAGGTAAAGACATCACTTAGTAGTCGAATTCAAATACCCTCAAATTATGATGTAAAAATATTAAAGTTTCATTCATATCTGGAGAGAGCCTGTTCTTTTTTGGGAATATATATATATATATATATATATATATATATATATATATATATATATATATATATATATATATATATATATATATATATATATATATATATATATATATATATATATATATATATAGGGACTGACCGGGGTTGGAATTGGGCCGGGGCTGGGGTCACCCAAATTTGGCCGGGGTTTCCTAAAATTTGTAAAGAGGTCAAAAGCACTGAAATTTAAGGTTAAGAAAATTAGATATAAGGTTTATTTAATTGTAAGGAAGGAGTAGAATAGCCAACATTCACTTAAATTAATGATTTTATGCATTTTCTCCAAAAAAAAAATAACAAAATTACAGTTTTGTATAGTTAAAGTTTAAAAAAAGTACAAAAATTAAAAAAAAAAATATTAATTCATAATAGTGATTCAACAGGTTTACTTAAGTAAGACCCTAAGGTAAAGTTTGAAAAAATGTAAGATATAAAATTATCAATTTAACCTGTATTTATACATATCATTGTTATTTTATTGCCATGTATCAAACTTGTATCATTTTGCTGCATTATTTAAGAATTATTATTTTGTTTATACTTTCAGTCAATATGGCTAAAAGATCAGCTTCTGCAGTATTTGAATACTTTACAATGTTTCAGGATAGGCTTGAAATAGCTAAATGATAACATCTGCAGTCAGAAAATTAGAAGAGAACCTCCGGGTGCTACAAGTAAAAAAAATTTCAACCAAATCTTTTTGGAGTATCTAAAATCAAAACACAAAGATGAACATTCACTAGCAGAAAAGGAGCGGTCAAAAGAAACAGAAAAGAAAAAAAATCTTAATTTTCTTATATTTTGTTTGAATTTTTTTTTTTTATTATTATTTGACTGATTGAGCTGAAATTTTCAAAGTATGTGAATTTTTTCACGAAGTTCTGAGTTGATTTCGAGCATTTTTTTGAGTCTATAACAGTTTGAAACTTATTTGGACCCAAAGTTGAAAAAATGAATAACTGGATCAAACCACTGGTCCACATGAGCTGAAAATTTAGCTGAATACCTTTGCCCCAATTTCTTGCATTGGTGGGAATAGGTTTTTGATATCACGTCTAGAAAAAAGTTATATAAGCACTTGAAAAAAAATTTGCAAAAATCGTACCCTTCTGGAGGAAAAAATTATTTATAAAAAACGCTACCTACTATTTTTTTTTATTTGTGAATATTGTTTAGAAGAGGGCAGGGCAACAATATTTATTTAGTGCATATTTAAATGCTCTTTGTTTGAAGCGAGATATAGCCTCTCAAACTTTGGGAAGTTTTTGAAATTTGGCCAAAAATGGACCTTTTTGAAGGCTATATCTCAAAACTAACGAATGTCATCGAATAAAGTACATAGAGGAATTTGTAGCCCCACCCCTCCTCTATACACACCAAAAATAGGAAATGTCATTGTTGTATTTTTTTTTTAAAAAAAATTTGTCTGAAAAGGTGGATTTTTTTAGTTCAAAAAAATTTTTTTTTCTATAGTTGGTCAGTTTTTGGCTTATAACAATTTTTCCTATAACTCTGGGAACAAAAGTCTATTAGAGACTTTTGTATCCCATTTAATTTTGAATAAATATTCCAATTTTCAGCTCATTCTAAAAAGTGGTTTGGCACCGCCATTCAATTAAAAAAGGGTAAAATTTAAAAAAAAAAAAAAAAAAAAAAACTTTTAACCGTAATAGACTTGGAAAAAACGCTAGAAATGTTCTTTTCTTACCGGTAAAAAATCTATATAACTGAAAGTTTCAGCAGAAACGGCTGAAAATTTAAAAAAAAAAAAAATTTAAGTATAATTTGCCATTTTAACCCCGGCAACCCCGGTTTTCCCTGATTTTTGGCCGGGGCCGGGGCCCCGGTCGATATATATATATATATATATATATATATATATATATATATATATATATATATATATATATATATATATATATATATATATATATATATATATATATATATATATATAGGGACCGACCGGGGTTGGAATTTGGCCGGGGCGGGGCCGGGGCCGGGGTTCTGGCCGGGGTTTCCTAAAATTTGTAAAGAGGTCAAAAGCACTGAAATTTAAGGTTAAGAAAATTAGATATAAGGTTTATTTAATTGTAAGGAAGGAGTAGAATAGCCAACATTCACTTAAATTAATGATTATATGCATTTTCTCCAAAAAAAAAAAAAATTAGTTTTGTATAGTTAAAGTTTAAAAAAAGTACAAAAATTAAAAAAAAAAAATATTCTAATTCATAATAGTGATTCAACAGGTTTACTTAAGTAAGACCCTAAGGTAAAGTTTGAAAAAATGTAAGATATAAAATTATCAATTTTACCTGTATTTATACATATCATTGTTATTTTATTGCCATGTATCAAACTTGTATCATTTAGCTGCATTATTTAAAAATTATTATTTTGTTTATACTTTCAGTCAATATGGCTAAAAGATCAGCTTCTGCAGTATTTGAATACTTTACAATGTTTCAGGATAGGCTCGAAATAGCTAAATGTTAACATCTGCAGTCAGAAAATTAGAAGAGAACATCCGGGTGCTAAAAGTAAAAAAATTTCAACCAAATCTTTTTGGAGTATCTAAAATCAAAACACAAAGATGAACATTCACTAGCAAAAAAGGAGCGGTCAAAAGAAACAGAAAAGAAAAAAAATCTTAATTTTCTTATATTTTGAATATCTTTGCCCCAATTTCTTGCATTGGTGGGAATAGTTTTTTGATATCACGTCTAGAAAAAAGTTATATAAGCACTTGAAAAAAAA
>SEYY01018407.1:5000-12500 GCA_009176605.1 Armadillidium nasatum
CTAATAAATTAAGTAGGTTTCAGAGAGAAACTTACGCCAAACTTAAAGGAGAAAAATGGGACATCCGACTATGGCATATATATATATATATATATATATATATATATATATATATATATATATATATATATATATATATATATATATATATATATATATATATATATATATATATATATATATATATATATATATATATATATATATATATATATATATATATATATATATATATATATATAGTATCTTACTGTAATGAATTATTTTTTATTATTGAATTTCCGTTTGAAAAATCAGATTTGTTTTTTCTGTTTGAAGAATCAAAAATCTAAAATTAAATTACAGGAATACGAAACAAGAACAGGTTACAATTAATTTGAATTTTATTTCTTTGTACCTATAAAGGAAAGAACAATACACCCCTTTGGGGGGGTAACTACCCCAAATCGTCCACGGGACTTAAAAGCGCCTGCCATTTAATTTTATTAAATGATTCTGGTGGTAGGTGACTTTTAGATATCATAGTTCACTTCAAAAACTGTCCTAACGAATCGTTGGGACATGTGGAAAAAATGTCGGAACGAATTTTTTCAATTATTCTTCCTATTAAAAAATAAATCGGTGAAGCGACTTTTTTATGCTTAACATGTCTTTTATCTATTGAAACTTTTACCGTGACATTTTTTCCAATTGTCCCAACGATTCGTTAGGACAATTTTTGCAGTGTATTTAGTGTGACAGATGAATTCACTTCGCATAGAACGAATTCGTTCCGAGCAGGAAACGTCGAAGTTATTGTTAAGTCCAGCGACTGAATTAATTTTTATATGTTTTTGATTTAATTTTTTAAAAATGATTTCGCCATTTGTAGTATGATTTCTCTCTTTACAGTTTACTTACGATTCGTACTATTAAAATAATACAATAAAATAAAGTAAAATAAGTAATAAAGAAGAAACAGAACGGAAAGAAAAGAAAAAGAAGAAAAGAGAAAAAGAGAAAGAAGAAAAGAGAAAAAAAGAAAAAGAAGTAAATGGGAAAGGAGAAAAAAAATATCCATAAAGAAGAAAAGAGAAAAAAGAAAAAGAAGGAAATGAGAAAGGAGAAAAAATATCCATAAACAAGAAAAGATAGAAAAAGAAAGAGAAAATTAGAAAGGAGAAAAAGTATCTATAATGTGTTAAGATTCGGAACAGAAATCCTTAAAAGGTCGTTCATAGGTACTTTCAACTCCCCCCCCCCCCCCCTCTTCCCAACATCAAAAAAAAAAACTTATCATAATAAAGACTCTCAAATGCGGGAATCCTTTTCAATTTTAAAAAGTAAAATAAATAAATAAAATTAAATAAAAAGTATATAAGTAGAAATAAAAATAAAATGCTAGAAATAAAAATAGTGATAGTCTGCATTGTTTGAATAAATAAAGGTTTTTAAAAATTCTATTTTTTTTTTACAAGTTCTTCAGAAATAAATAAATAAAATAAATAAATAAATAAATAAATAAAACCGGCATCAAGTTGAAGGTTATCGATTTGTGCTTCGTCAGCCATAACAGTTTCAAATCTTTTTCCATGATGAACAGATTTTTAGGGAGGGAGGGGGGGAATGGATGTCTATTTAACAACCCCCTACAGAAGGACAGGACCTTGGCCATAAACTTTGGAGAATGAGATGAATAAAAAAAAAAAAAAAAAAAAAAAAAAAAAAAAAAAAAAAAAAAGTCTATAGAGTTTGACTCTGTCATGAATTTTAATAGTCTCTAAAATTAAAGAGAAACACTCCAAAATTTTTGAATAGAACTAAGCTGTTTCTCTTTCAGGTAGTTCTAATATCGGTCATGACCCTTATGGGTACTAGGTGTGTCTTGGCGATTTTTAAGTTTTACTCTGTTTCTGTCCTCTCATGCTGATTATGCATTATTATTTTTTTTATTATTATTTAAATAATGTTGACATCTCACGAGCAATTGCCCTATTCTAGGAGGAGAACTTTTCTAGGTAGTATATACCTAGGATCCCCAAGTGGAATCGAACTGGCGCCCTCAAACACATGAGTCAATCATTCTACCGTTTGAGCCACGGTAGAGGGTACATTATTTTTTTTTTTTTATAAAAGTTCACATCACACTGGCATTGCCCTATTCGAGGAGAGGAACTTTCCTAGGTAGTAAATACCTAGGATCCCCAAGTGGGATCGAACCGGCGCCCTCAAGCACGTGAGTCAATCACTCTACCATTTGAGCCAAGGTAGAGGGTAGATAAGTTGCCTTAACCTTATGCGGTTCATGATTGCATTGGGTCTTAGAATGTCATGGGGCCTCATGTCTTCTGCTGACCCTGACCTTTCCTGGGGTTTATTTGAACTCTGACTCTCTTCGTCTTATGTAGTTCATGATCTTTTTAGATCTAAAGAGTAGAATAGGGTTCAATAGTGTTCAATAGGACAGTGACTATTCTTGGATTTAATGCGGATTCTGATCTTCTTTGGACATTTATTTAATCATTTATTTATGCATTTATTTATTTATTTTTTTTGTATAAATTATTTAATATAGAACCCCCCCCCCTGCTAAAAAAAAAAAGGTGGCAATGTCAAAATACAAGTGACTTATATCCGCCAGTGAATAATGAATGAAGGTCTTGTAGAGATTGTTTCCCCAAAGTAAATATATAAAAAAAAAATAGGCAATAAAAAGAGAAGTTTAAAAATAAATAAAATGAAAAATATCTATACTCTTCCCGTTACCCAAGAAACCCACTAGAAGAAAACTAATGAAAAGTTTTTTTTTTTTTTTTTTTTTTTTTTTTTTTTTTTTTTATGTTTCATTCAAAACAAAGAAACAAGTGAAACAAACAAATATTGTTGGTCTGTGATTGTTGAATATTATTGATGATTATGATTGTTGAGGCCTAATGTTAGTGATGATTAACTTTGTAGATTGTTGACTATTGTTGGATATTGTTGCTTATTGAAGTTGTTTGTTAATTTTCGATTATTGTTGTCACAGTAATAGTCTGATTAAACTAAACCTTACCTAACCAGACTAAGCCTAACCATCCCTAACAAAATTATAATTGTTTAACATTAATTTACACACGCAAATAAAGACTAAGCTGACGGAAAGGATACCTCTGAAAATAACATCTAGCAAAGCTAATAATAATAATAATAATAATAATAATAATAATAATAATAATAATAATAATAATAATAATAATAATTCAAAATTCTTTATTCATTGAACGTACACTGCAATTTACAATATGTAGTAGGTCCTATACTACTAACTATACTATTACTACTACTACTAATAATAATAATAGTAATAATAATAATAATAATAATAATAATAATAATAATAATAATAATGAAGTGACTGTACAGTTCTCTGAACAGTACAGTTTTCTCTAATAAAAATAATAATAATAATAATAATAATAATAATAATAATAATAATAATAATAATAATAATAGTAATGAAGTGACTGTACAGTTCTCTGAACAGTACAGTTTTCTCTAATAATAATAATAATAATAATAATAATAATAATAATAATAATAATAATAATAATAAATGAATAGTAATTTTCTCCCCCTTGTACAATATTTTTAATAATAGAAGAAATCTAACAAGAGAAAATAATTTTCAAGAAGGGAAATAATTAAGAATAGAAATGGGGAGAGAATTAGGAAATGTAAAAATATAAAATAAATGTAACATAAAATAAAGAGAATAAAAATAAATTAAAAAAAAAAGATAAAAAAAGGTAATATATAAATAAAACATGTAAGATAAATATATAGAATTATTTTATTATGCAAGAATATAGATAATAGTTTATAAGAATAAGAAGAAAAGTGGAAAAAAATTTTTAATTAAATTAAATATACTTAAATTAAAGGGAAAGTTAATAGGGGTGGGGGGTTAGGGAAGGAGAAACAAACAAAAATAGACAAAAAAAAATTAAAAAAGGAAGGAATAAGAATATCAATAAGTGATAAACGAACGAATGAGGAATAAGAAAGAAGAAAGAAGGAAGAAGGGGAAGGGGGAAGGGGGAATATAAATCGAAATGGAAATGAACTATAAATGATAATAATACCAAGGGAGAGCGAAAAAGAGCAACATGAAGTCACTGACAGACAACAGACATACCGAGAGAGAGAGAGAGAGAGAGAGAGAGAGAGAGAGAGAGAGAGAGAGAGAGAGAGAGAGAGAGAGAGAGAGAGAAATATGGCAAGAAAGTAGAAATCACAAAAGGATAGTGTGATAGAGAGTATGAAATATAAGTAGAGAGAGAGAGAGAGAGAGAGAGAGAGAGAGAGAGAGAGAGAGAGAGAGAAAGGGGGGGGATAAAGAGAGAGAGGGAGATAGAAAAAGTAACGGAAGATAGTGAAGAGAAAGGGGGGGTGGATGAAAGAGAGAGAGAGAGAGTATGCTGGGTAGTAAGGGAGGAGGCAGTGGGGTATGAGCGGGTTTCTTGTAGGAGATTTCCACGGCCGATTGCACTTCTTTCAGAATCGAAATTCTTTGAGAAGCTTTTCGAGCTCAGAGAAAATTTTAACAACGAAAACCGCTTTTGTTAACAGTGAAAGAAAAAATGAAATTAAATTTGCCATTATAAATATTTCATATTTCTATTCTCGAGTTTCTCTCTCTCTCTCTCTTACTCTCCCTCCCCTTTTCTCTCTCTCTCTCTCTCTCCCTTTCCTTTTCTCCCCTTCTCCTTCTCTCTCTCTCTTCCTCTCTCTCCCTTTATCTCTCTTTTCCTCTCTCTCCCCTTCTCCCTCTCTCTCTCCCCTTTCCCTCTCTCTTTTCTTCCATCTCTCTCCCTCTCCCTTTCTCTTTTTTTTCTCGTTCAATTCTGTGTAATCTAGTGTCTGTCATTTATTTTATCCTTTCTTAATAATTCTTTACACTAATTCGACCTTTCCTTTCACCTTTTGATATTATTGCAACTTTTTCACATTTTCTTTTTCTGTTGTAAAATAAAGAGGAAGAAATATAAAAAAAAATAATAATAAATGAAAAAGAAATAATGAAAGATAAAAATGGTAGAACAAAAAGTTTAAAAATGGCAAAAAAGACAAAATATGAAAAGAAAATAACCTACAGACAAAGATAACAGAAATTACAATAAAATGACAAAAAGACATAAAAGACATATGACAGGTAAGTATCTAATGTTCGGCGAATCTTAACAGAAACTAAAATCCTTCTGTTTTTCTGATTCAGTTTTACGCGACGGAAAGTTAATTTATTTCAAAATTCGTAATTTATACCTACACTGCAAAAATTGTCCCAACGAATCGTTGGGACAAGGGACAAAAAATGTAACAGTAAAATTTTCAATAGAGAAAAGACATGTTAAATATAAAAAAGTCGCTTCTCCGATTTAGTTTCTTATAAGAAAATAACTGAAAAAAATTTGTTGTGACATTTTTTGTATGTAAGCAACAGCTAATAGATATTCCCCTCCCCCCAAAAAAAAAAGAAGAAATCATTTTGTATCTACAGATACAGCCATACAGATATGAATAGCCAATAGACACCCAAACAAAGACTCAGTACTTTATCTTACAGACAAGAACATAATATATATATATATATATATATATATATATATATATATATATATATATATATATATATATATATATATATATATATATATATATATATATATATATATATATATATATATATATATATATATATGTAGGTAGTATAAACATAGGATCCCCAAGTGGGATCGAACCGGCGTCTTCAAATTCTCGAGTTAATTAATCTACCGTTGAGCCACGGTAGACAGCGAAGATATCCTCCATTAATGAAACATCTTTAATGATTAAATCTTCGCACATAAAATGGAGAAATTTCTTCAAGCGACAATTTAAGAAGAGCTCGCTCGAAAACCCAAATTTTCCTTCCAATAAAATAAATGTCTATATGAATGATTTAGTAAAACATTCATTTTAAATATCATATATATATATATATATATATATATATATATATATATATATATATATATATATATATATATATATATATATATATATATATATATATATATATATATATATATATATATATATATATATATATATATATATATATATATATATATATATATATATATATATATATAGAGAGAGAGAGAGAGAGAGAGTTTTTTTTTTTTTTTTTTTATTTATTATTATATATTATATATATATATATATATATATATATATATATATATATATATATATATATATATATATATATATATATATATATATATATATATATATATATATATATATATATATATATATATATATATATATATATATATATATATATATATATATATATATATATATATATATATACCGCTACCACCACCACTACTAAACTATGCACTTAAAATTTTCATTCCTTAATAATATATTATTATATTATTATTATTATTATTATTATTATTATTATTATTATTATTATTATTATTATTATTATTATTATTATTACTATTATTATTATTTTATTCATTATACTTACATTACAATGATATGTTCTAACATCCAATAGGAAGAACATTCCACTAAAAAATCGTAAAAACTCCCCAAAAAATTATTATTATTATTATCATGATGCATAAAACAATTTGTATCACAGCTGCCAGTTCTTTAGCTGGTGTTGGCCTTCATACACATCGGATTCTTCCCAATAATCTAGGATGTTGTGATGTATTGGCGTAATATATGTGCTGATCCGAGCAGTGCGGCTTTTTGGAGGTGACTGATGGAGATTTTGTCAATATTTAGATGTTCTAAGTGCTGACCAAGGTTTTTTGGTATGGCACCCAGTGTGCCGATAACCACTGGAACCACCACTGCTGGTTTGCGCCATAATCGTTGGATTTCGATTTTTAAGTCCTGATAACGTGTGATTTTTTCCCAGTTCTTTTTCTTCAACTCTACTATCACCAGGTATGGCTATATCGATTAGCCATACCTTTTTCTTTTCAATCACTGTCAAGTCAGGCGTATTGTGTGCTAAGATCTTATCCGTTTGAATTCGAAAGTCCCATAGTATCTTCACATTCTCATTTTCAACCATGTCCAAATGTGCTCCCACCAGTTGTTTGTTGTTGTTATATGGTAATTTTTGCAAATGTTTCCAGTGAATCATTTTTGCAACTGTATTATGCCGTATCTTAAATCCGTCTGTGCAATTTTTTTACATGAGCTGAGAATATTACTGTTTTATTATTATTATTATTATTATTATTATTATTATTATTATTATTATTATTATTATTATTATTATTATTATCGATAAGACGCAAGGGGCAGATCGAGGAGAGGAGGCATACAATTTAGTTATTATTACTATTTTAGAAGATAAAAATAAGAAAATTTAAAAATAAGAAAAAGAAAAGAGAAAGTCATTTGTATTTCCGACAAAAAAAAAAAAGTTGGATCCGAATGTTGAAACATTCACATCTCATATCC
>SEYY01018407.1:17500-22500 GCA_009176605.1 Armadillidium nasatum
TATATATATATATATATATATATATATTATATATTATTTATTATTATTATTATATTATATTATAATTAAATTATATTCAAAAAATAAAAAAAAAAAAAAAAAAAAAAAAAAAAAAAAAAAAAAAAAAAAAAAAAAAAAAAAAAAAAAAAAAAAAAAAAAAAAAAAAAAAAAAAAAAAAAAAATAAATAAAAATAAAAAAAAATAAAATTTTTTCTTAAGATGCGAGTCGCGCAATATGTAATTAATTATTATTATTATTATTATTAAAATATCACCTTTTTTTTCTTGTAAATTACAAATAAAAATATTACATTCGTTTTCTTTCATCTTTTCTAAACTAAAAAAAAAAAAAAAAAAAAAAAATAAAAAAAATAAAATGAAATACAAATAAGAAATTAACATTTTTTCAAACTTTAAAAAAAAAAAATAGAAAAATATATTAATTAATGTCCGTAAAAAAGGTTTAATATATATATATATATATATATATATATATATATATATATATATATATATATATATATATATATATATATATATATATATATATATATATATATATATATATATATATATATATATATATATATATATATATATATAACAGGTACTGTTCACAACTGTATGGAGTACACCTCACACATCTGGAGTGGTTCCATACATACAACTCTTCTCGAAGAGGAGGGGGTCTAGACTTTACCAGTAGAATACATGTAGGACAGAGCATAGCGGTTAAGTCTGGGGTCAGAGAGTTGGGCAGAGAAAGGATGAGACTGTGTAGAAAGACGAGTCGCACGAGCCCTTCTCAGTGGAGTAGATATGCGAAGAGAGAGTTCAAAAGAGCAGTGTCCATTGTAATAGCGATAGAATAGAGAGTGACGCTACAATTCGACGGGCAGAAATCGACTGGAGAGAATTAGTGAGAGCAAAAGAGTTAATGAGACGAAATGCCCTAGACTCCACCTTCTCATTAGAGCTGTATGAGTGGAACCACCCCAGATGTGTGACGCATACTTCATACAAGGGCGAACAACACCCCTATACAGAGCAAGCAACTAGGGTGGTGTGAAGAAATACTGAAGGCACCTCAGAACACCCAACCTCTTAGAAGCTTGTTTAGAAAGAGAGGTAATGTGATCTTTCCAAGAAAGATCACGAGAAAAAGAAACACCGAGAATATTAAGGAGAGATGAAGGTTTGAGTTGCGTGTTTTCGAAGAAGATATCATAGTTGCATGGAAGATTGTGTCGAGTAGAGAGATGGAGGAATTGAGTTTTGGTGGTATTGAAAACAACCATGTTCTCTCTGCCCCAATTTGAAATAAGAGATGGATGAGAGGTCAGCTGCTCCAAGGCTACCCTTCTCGAGTTTATCAACTGCTGTTGGATGGGGCGTTTTTCAAACTGGAAGGAATAATGAAGGGTGGAGTCATCAGCATAGGAGTGGATAGGAGATGAAGTAATAGAGAGAAGATCATTAATGAAAAGCAGAAAAAAAAAAGTGTTGGGATAGGACAGATCCTTGAGGAACACCACTATTAATATATATATATATATATATATATATATATATATATATATATATATATATATATATATATATATATATATATATATATATATATATATATATATATATATATATATATATATATATATATATATATATATATATATATATATATATATATATATATATATATATATATATATATATATATATATATATATATATATATATATATATATATATATATATATATATATATATATATATATATATATATATATATATATATATTATATATATATATATATATATATATATATATATATATATATAATATATATAAATTATAACAAATTTAAAGAGGAGCAACAAAATTTTCGAGCCAGGTCTTTTTAAGTAATTTTAAATATAAATCATCTGTGAAGCAACAAATTTTTTAATTAGATTCTTTTAAATAACTTTCAGCGAACAAATGTTTAGAATTGGGAATTACTGGAACTTCTAGGTAACATCTGGTGGATAAAGGATGGGGATTTCGTCGCAGTCAGGACAAATGAAGAATAATTCTTCGCATGGTTCTAGAGGCTGGGAACCTTTTTTTTTTTACCAGTATTTTCTTCCCACGTACGGTTGCAGGAATATGAAGTTTCTGCAGCCGACGCCACCCTTCATCTTGCGGGATAATGTGTAGATATATATATATATATATATATATATATATATATATATATATATATATATATATATATATATATATATATATATATATATATATATATATATATATTATCCGGCTGAAAGGCTTGATCAACTTCAGAATATATGCCGAGAGAATCAATTCCTTAACCCCTCTGTTGCGAGGCAAGACAGACAGGGATAGTGGTTTGAGTCCCAAGGACAAACACAAAACGAAAGGACTCAGGAATGAAAATTTTAGGATATTTAAGATACAGCAAGAATGTCAAGGTTAGGGGGGAGAGGGGGGGGAGGAGGGAGATTAAAACAACAAAATAGGCTTGGGGGTAATTGAAATACATGTAGGCTAATCAAAGGCAGTGCGAAGAACTTTGAAGTAGGCCTCGGAGAACTCCTACAGGAGTTTAAATAAATAAATCATTCTCTGCACTTTGAAATGTAAAATTAAAATATTTGTTAACATCGTTTTATATTATTCCACTTTCTGAATGTCTGTCTCTAAGGCTGTCTGTCTATATATCTATCTATCTATTTATTTATTTATGTATAAAAATGTTGCATCTATCTATCTATCTATCTATCTATCTATCTATCTATCTATCTATCTATCTATCTATCTATCTATCTATCTATCTATCTATATATATCTATCTATCTATTATATATATATATATATATATATATATATATATATATATATATATATATATATATATATATATATATATATATATATATATATATATATATATATATATATATATATATATATATATATTATAAAAATGTTGCATCTATCTATTATGTATAAATATGTTGCACCTATCTATGTATTTATATATAAATATGTTGCAACTATTCATCTATCTATCTATTTATGTATAAAAATGTTGAGTTTATCTATCAATTGATGTATAAAAATGTTGCATCTATCTATCTTTCTATGTATAAATATGTTGCATCTATCTATTTATTTATGTATAAATAAATATGTTGGATCTATCTTTCTGCATCTATTTATGCATAAAAATGTTGAATCTGTCTATCTATCTATCCATGTATCCATATATCTATGTATAAATATGCTGCATCTATCTACCTATCTATTTCTCTCTCTCTCTCTCTCTCTCTCTCTCTCTCTCTCTCTCTCTCTCTCTCTCTCTCTCTCTCTCTCTCTCTCTCTCTCTCTCTCTCTCTCTCTCTCTCTCTCCTACTTACCATCGTGGCTAATCTTCATTAAAAACATCTTAGAAATTAGAAATTTCCTATAATGGCTTTTTTTATTATTTTCTTTTGCTATGTTTTTCTTGCTAATTAGTGTCTCTCGCAAGCCGGACAGTTTTAAGTGTGTGTGTGTGTGTGTGTGTGTGTGTGTGTGTGTGTGTGTGTGTGTGTGAAACCTGTCAACTTTATGAGATACAAAATGTTTATGTACACAGTTTTTCCTCTGAGGTTTGTGTTAAATATTGCGAGGTGTTTGTGAGCGTTATTTAAAGTTAAGTATCTTCAGGTAAGTAGTAAGGCCTTTAGACTAGTAGGGAACTATAACCCTATTACCCAGCAACGTTACATAATTATAAGTGGGGCCCCAGGCCTCAGTGAAAGGACCTACCCCCTATATTACTCCATCTAACGTGAAAATACCCAGTTTAGGGGCTTTGACCACGTTGCCCCGGCATAAGTACGACCCTCCTTCAATTGTATTAATCATGTATTCTATCGAATATAGAATCCCCCCCCTCTCCCTCCCTCAAAAAAAAATAATAAATAAAATAAAAATAAAAATAAATAATAAATATCCTATATATATATATATATATATATATATATATATATATATATATATATATATATATATATATATATATATATATATATATATATATATATATATATATATATATATATATATATATATATATATATATATATATATATATATATATATATATATATATATATATATATATATATATATATATAGTATATAGATAGATAGATAGATAGATAGATAGATAGATAGATAGATAGATAGATAGATAGATATATAATGCATAGGAATACAACTGTGTAAATGTTAATATTCTCGTACTTCGTGCGTAGTGGGAAACTTAGACGGGAACGAAGACAAACGGTAATCTTGTGATATTCCGAGTAGAATTATGATGAGATTACTCACTCATTCCCATTCCCATTCCCAAATGGGAATTAGGGATTTACGGCTATACACTAAAAGAAAGATTTATTGATGAACCAAAAAGACAAAAGTAGAATTAGAATGAGAATAATAATACAGGAAAATAGTGATGATAATAATGATGGTGTTGATGATAATGATAATAATAATAATAATAATAATAATATATAAATAATAATATATAATATATATATAATATATATATATAATATAATAAATATATATATAATAATTATAAATATATAATATATAATAATAATAATAATAATAATAATAATAATAATAATAATAATAATAATAATAATAAATAAAAATAATAATAATAATAATAATAATAATAATAATAATAATAATAATAATAATAATAATAATAATGAAAATAATAATAATAATAATAATAATAATAATAATAATAATAATAATAATAATAATAATAATAATAATAATAGTTTCCGAAGAAAAATGAATTCGACGCTCGATTGGGCGACCTCTTTCATGGGATGCTTGGGCGATATGAAATTTACCTTCCAACAATAGTCAACTGACCCTCCAACACATGGTTGGTGCTGTATTTAATTGGTCCACTGACTGACTAACC
>SEYY01018407.1:35000-40000 GCA_009176605.1 Armadillidium nasatum
AACTGAAATCTCGCATTCCTCCACCGTTGTGTCGTCCTCGCTGCAAAAGGGATGCCCTGCTTTCGCAGGAATTTTGTGTGGATATAGGAAACCCCAGGTTAGCCCATTGTGGTGCCTCCTTTCCAGCCACCTCTGTTCTGTGGAACTCTCTACCACCATCTATTTTTCCTCCTGTATTTAATCTTCCTCTCTTCAAGGCTTCCGTCTGTGCCCACCTGAGGGATGTGCGTTAGGTCTGTGCTTGAGTGAGTTTTCTTCCTTTTCTTCCTTGTAAAGGGCTTTACCCGTGAGTGGCGGCGATATATATATATATATATATATATATATATATATATATATATATATATATATATATATATATATATATATATATATATATATATATATATATATATATATATATATATATGATTCGGCTGCCGACGAGAGAGGATGTGCTTGGAAACAGATGAGAAGAAGAAAAGTTAGAAACATCACAAGGGAGTCAGAAGAGAAGAGAGGAGTAGAGAGGAGGAGAGGAGAGAAGAAAAGATCGAGAAGAGAAGAGAAGAGAAGGCTATTGGATTTGGAGCTTCAAGATCTTCTCCCTAAAGTTGCAGTTTGATTGTGTAATTATTCTTGAAGAATGATACTGACCATAGGAAAAAAGAAAAAAAATTTAAAATTTCGTTATAATATTTCAGTATTTTTAATAGTAAATTAAAAGAAATTCAATAAAAAAAATTGTGAAGCAACATATCTTTTGATGTAAAGTACTTTCGACAATTTTTGGAAAATTAAATATTAAAAGATAAAAAAAAAAAAAAAAAAAAAAAAAAAGAATTTAGTTAGAAGTAACCTTTGGTCATTAATGAATGATGATTTCGTCGCAGTCGAGTCAAGTGAAGAATAGTTCTTCGCGCATGGTTTTAAAGGCTGGGAACCTTTTCAACTAGGATTTCTTCCCATGTACGATTGCAGGAATGCAAAATCTCTGCAATCGACACTACCCTGCATCATGCGGGATAAAGTGCATTGCATAAAATATATATATATATATATATATATATATATATATATATATATATATATATATATATATATATATATATATATATATATATATATATATATATATATATATATATATATATAGAGAGGGGGAGAGAGAGAGAGAGAGAAAATTGAATTACCACAATTGGAGTTCTTTCTCGTTCGTTCGTTCGCGAAAAATTAGGTCACAGAGGGTAAGCCGCCTGGCCTCAGCGTTTAAATTAATTACTATGTAAAAATTCAGAAAGTTCAGCTACGTCGATTCCATAGAATTTTACAAGTAAGAGCAGGGTCGGAAGAAAATCATTTAATTATTATGATTGTTATTATTATTTCAGTTGTTTTCCCTTAAATTTTTTATGTAATTCTGTTTCTTTTTGAACTTTTAGATAAAATTGTAATAATTAAGTATATTTTCACCATTTAACATTTTTTTTAAAAAGATAAAAATATTAGGTAGGGGCTTCCTTCCCTACCTACCCTATGAATACGCCTCTGATATATATATATATATATATATATATATATATATATATATATATATATATATATATATATATATATATATATATATATATATATATATATATATATATATATATATATATATATATATATATATATATATATATATATATATATATATATATATATATATATATATATATATATATATATATATATATTATATATATATATATATATATATATATATATATATATATATATATATATATATATATATATATATATATATATATATATATATATATATATATATATATATATATATATATATATATATATATTATATATATATATATATATATATATATATATATATATATATATATATATATATATATATATATATATATATATATATATATATATATATATATATATATATATATATATATATATATATATATATATATATATATATATATATATATATAACTCAAAGAAGGCATTGTAAGGAATGGGATTCAGCTCCATCCCCTTACCCCCTCCCCTCGACAGATTTGATTTAAATATTGGTAAAGTGTTGAGGGATTTGGCTCCCCCCCCCTTTTTCTTCCCAACTACATCCGTTATTCTGACAGTTCCGACAATAACATCAGTTTCTGAGCTTCACAAGAAATATTACCAGCATTTTTCGTGAAGCTCAAAAAGCATTAAAAAATATATAACTTTACATAGATCTTTTATGACCTTATCGGCATATTGGCATTTCAACCCATTTTCATAACAAATGAAGGTTATCTCAGAAGCAAATATACGAAAATGTTTATTATCTATTTAGTTCTATATTTATCTCACTGTTAAAGAATAAATGTACAAAACTAATTAAAAAATTGTTTCCTCTATAATTAGCACACACACACACACACACACACACACACATATATATATATTATATATATATATATATATATATATATATATATATATATATATATATATATATATATATATATATATATATATATATATATATATATATATATATATATATATATATATATATATATATATATATATATATATAAGAGAAAACATCGTTAACAAAATAAAAGCAAACAAATAATGGAAATAAATAAACATATAAATAAATAAAGGTCTATATCAATTTATCATAAGTTTAAAAGGCCATCACAGAAAAGCGGTTAGACTACTTCCGAAATGCAATTTAAAAATAACGAAAAAAAAAACGATATTTGCGTTCAAATTTCAAACGGGTTTTTCATATTTTTTCCACTCTTCAAATCTATAATAATTCTTAGACGAATTTTTCATCTGACATTTTTATTGATACTAAATTTACCTGAGAGAATATTGCGAAGAAAATGAACAAGAAATGTACTTATAAGCAAAAGAGTTGCGTTGATATAGGCCAGGGAGTGGGGTGGGGGGTGAAAAGGAGTGGGGGATAGACCCTTCATTATTTTATATATTTATTTGTTTTCCCTGCCTTTACTACTGAATTAATATAGCAATTTATTTGTTTATTCATGTATATATATTATAATAAAAAAAATACACAACCTATCTAATTTACTCTTTTTTTTATCTCTCCAGGTCGAATAAAAAAATAATTATCAATCTATCTATTTTTGTATCCAGGTCGAATAAAAAAGTAATTATTATCTATCTATCTATTTTTCTATCCATTTCGAATTAAAAAGTAATTATCTATCTTTTCATCCAGGTCGAATAAAAAAATAATTATCTATCAATCTATTTTTCTATCCAGGTTAAATAAAAATGTAACCATTTATCTATATAACTATTTTATCTATTTATCCATTTATCTAATCAGGTCAAATAAAAATGCAACAATCTATTAATATATCTTTATCTGTCAATCCAGGTTCAGAAAAAAATGTAACAATCTATCTAAAATGTAACAATCTATTAGTCTACCTTTTTCTATTTTTCCTGGGCGAATAAATGTAACAATCTATTAATCTATCTTTTTCTATTTATCCAGGTCGAGAAAATCCTATCTATCTACCCAGGTAGAGAAAACATGAAACAATTTATTTATTTATCTATTTATGCATCTATCCATTTACTTGTCCAATTCAAATAAAAATGTAACAATCTATCTATCCATCTATCTACCAAAAAGTGTCATACGAATATCCTAACAAAGTTTTCAAAGCAGAAAAGACGTTAATTATGTAATAAAGTAGCTTCACGAATTTATTTTTCTAATAAGAAAGTAATTGAAAAAGATTGTCCCAACGAAAAAATAACAAAAATGCTACATTCTTTATCTATCCATATATTAATATGTATCTATTTTCCCATCCATTAATCTATCGATCTATCTATCTACCTATCTATCAATCTATCTTTCTATCTATCTATTTATCTATCTATCTATCTATCTATCTATCTATCTATGTTTGTATTTGAGAATCTATATTTCTTTCTATATCTGTCAATCTAAATACCTTTGAATCCATTAAATACATCTTTATGAGTGCGATAAGATCACACAGCCAGATAGATTAGATAAACCTAATCTATTCTTCTCATAAATTTTCTCTTTTATTATTAATCAAAATGAATTATGAGAATTATATTATTTTCTGACACCCTTGTCAGGGTTTAGGGCCTCTTCTTCATTTCCTTCAAGGGGGAATATCCCCCTATTTTTTTTTTGTTCCCTATTTAGAGGGGAAATATCCTCTGTTTCCTATTTTCCCTATTCCTTAACACCTCTTTCTATTTCCTTCTATTATCCTTTCGTATCTTCTTTCTCCCTTTATCAATCTAACCTATACTATTTCCCTTACCCTTACTTCCTCTCCCGCATCTATCTCCCTAGTCTCTTTCTCCTACCGCACACTTTTCACTCATTTTCACACTTTCTCTCAATAATTTCCTACTTTTTGTATACATTTTCCCCTCCTACACCTCTCTCTCTATCTCATTCCTCCATTCACTTCTTCCCCTCTCCTCCTCTATCTCTCTCATTCCTCCATTCACTTCATCCTCCCTCCTCCACCTCTCTCTCATTCCTCCATTCACTTCTTCCTCCCTCCTCCTCTATCTCTCTCATTCCTCCATTCACTTCATCCTCCCTCCTCCACCTCTCTCTCATTCCTCCATTCACTTCATCCTCCCTCCTCCACCTCTCTCTCATTCCTCCATTCACTTCTTCCTCCCTCCTCCTCTCCCTTTATCTGGCGCTTTCTCTCAAATTCAATTTATATAATAGCATAAGAATATTAAACCTTAAGACAGAATTCTCTTCATAAATTCACTTTGTGTTACATCGCTGAAAAAAAGAAGAAGAAGAAAAGGTATTTTAGTATCACAAAATATCATAAATTCTCTGTCTCCCCCTCCCCTCCCTCAGCCTTTTCCTCCTCCTCTCACTCTCTTTCATTCTGTCCGTCTCTTTCTCTCTTATATATATATATATATATATATATATATATATATATATATAT
>SEYY01018407.1:45000-47500 GCA_009176605.1 Armadillidium nasatum
ATTATTATTATTATTATTATTATTATTATTATTATTATTATTATAATTATTATTATTATTATTATTATTATTATTATTTGTTAAGCTATTGAAATATTCATGAGTAATCAAAGAAAAGTAGAATGACTTCAAACTCGAGAATTATTTAAAACATCAAAGAATAACTTATCTATGAAATAGTTAATCAAAATTTCTCATACTTTAGTTTATATATATATATATATATATATATATATATATATATATATATATATATATATATATATATATATATATATATATATATATATATATATATATATATATTATATATATATATATATGTGTGTGTGTGTGTGTGTGTGTGTGTGTGAAAAAAATATAAAAAAAAAAAAACTTTTTTTTTTTTTAATTATATAATAATTTCGAAACAAAAAATCTGTTAAAAAAATATTTTTAAATTATTTTATTATATTTATTTTATATTTGTACTATATTAGTTTTTAAATTTTTTTTTTTTTTATAATTTCAGTAATTTTCTACATATTTTTAAAATGTATTTATTTTTTTATTTTTATTACTTTCAAATATTTTCTTTTTTATTCCCTAATAATATTTTTTTTCCTATTTATTGAAGCTCAATGAGTTGGCACTGGTGCCAATTTTACTGTCACAGATTCTTCGTCAGTCAGTCAGACTGTTCCAGACCATTTGTTTATGTTTGTTTGTTTGCTTGATTGTGTTTGTGTTTGTCCTTGCATTTGTTTGTTTGTTTGTTTATTTGTGTTTGCTAGTTGATCTGTTTGTCGCTAAGTCCGATGCAAGTGTAATATTATATATGTAAATTAAATTTGCTATTTTTTATATTGCTGAACTCTCTCTCTCTCTCTCTCTCTCTCTCTCTCTCTCTCTCTCTCTCTCTCTCTCTCTCTCTCTCTCTCTCTCTCTCTCTTCCTCGATCTTTTTATTCCCTCTCCTTTTTCCTTTCATCCTATCTTCTTTTTCTTTCTTCCTTACTTTACCGCGTTTTCTTTGCCTATCGTTCTTTCTCTATTCTACTCCCCACAGTAGTAACAATGGAATATCGTCGCTCATGGGCTCACCCCCTGGGGGCGGAGCCTCCGGGCGTGGTGAGGCCCCAAATACCATTCCCCATCAACAATGATGACAGTAGGACAGTGATGGACAAAGCATTAATCTAAAAGGGTTAGATATGTTAGGCGAAGTCTTATTTAGAAGCTACGTAACCTAGATATTATATTTTCTTTGCAATATATATATATATATATATATATATAATATATATATATATATATATATATATATATAATATATATATATATATATATATAATATATATATATATTGTTTTAAGTAGCCACTAACGCAGATAGCTAGGAAGGAGTTTGAAAATATCAGAAGTTAGAGGTGGTTAGAGTGGTACGTTAAGAAAGGGGTACTAAACATAAATATGAAGTTTAAGTCCTCTCCATGACATATCTAAATATGGAGAGGTAACAACGTTTGTGTTACTTTGTTAAAGAATGACTTATACCAGAAACAAACTAATGCGAGGTTAGAATATGTCAATTTGAAAACGTTAGGAAAAGATGAAGTATGAGAAAAACATCTGAACTAGTGGTGATTATTGCATGAAATCATTCATTAATATTTTGAGACATCTTAAACAAAAATACTATGTTCAGCTAGAATAGACTAGCTTAGTAGGTAGTTATTCAAAGGTTAGCACTGTAGGGATAGAAGAGAGTTAGTTCATAAGATGCTAGCATTATGTGCTATGAGCTATCTTAGCAGTATAGGGGTTATGTTACTACTGTCAGGTTAGTTATGGTTACGTTATTGAAAATAATGTTAGGCAATGCCAGGTTAGATAATGTTAGAATAAATATATTATTAGCTGGGTTAGCACTATTGAGTTGTGGCTTATCGTATAATTCACTGTCATAAATAATTGGTATGTGGGCATGTTTTTATCCTTTCGAAGATTTCTCTACTCGTGTTCAATGCTTCGCTGTAATAATAAGGGAAAATTTCTTGTAAAAATGCTATATATCCATTGTTATTCTCCTAAGTTAGCATATTAAATGCTTAAAATACTTAATGCTAATGAAAAATATAATGTATAATAGGAAAAAAAAAACTATATAAATGACTATGTGTATTCACGCTTAATACAAAATATTTGTATTTTGCAATTCGTTTTATTATTAAATGATACTTTTTTTTTTCTTATTGTCTGCTCAAATTACAAGTAAAAACATGAAAATATATGTTGTGTGATAATAAACTATGCTCTTTTGTATTTATATGTGTGGAAAGTTTTTGGTATGAATATCGTCAATACCTCACTACCCCGGGAGGCTCCGCCCCCTGGGGTGGGGCCTGTGAGCAGCGATATTAAAGTATTTCTACTCCTCCCTCCCTCCCCTACTTGAGAAATAGCTACACAAAATATTATAATTTATTCCTCTTCTTGTTACCAAGTTAAAAATCCGTTGAA
>SEYY01018407.1:55000-57500 GCA_009176605.1 Armadillidium nasatum
GCAGGGTTGTCTGCAGGAGGAGAAGGATTCTTTTATGGAAAGTTTGGAGGAAGCATGTAGAGAGGATGTGCGAACAGTATCTCTGATGATGGGAGATTTTAATGCGAGAGAGAGAGAGAGAGAGAGAGAGAGAGAGAGAGAGAGAGAGAGAGAGAGAGAGAGAGAGAGAGAGAGAGAGAGAGAGAGAGAGATGGGGAAACTAAGCATTCAAATAGATGGAAGGAGGATAGAAGAGGCTAAATCTGTTCAGTATCTTGGAAGTGTATTCGAGAGAGAAGAGAAATGGATTGCGACATCACAGAGAGAATTAGAAAATATTTCAGTTCTGTAGAGGTTTCCTATTCATTGCTGAAGGATACGAACGTACTTTTACAGGTAAAGAAAATCATTTTTTGAGATAATTCTGACACCGATATTGATGTATGGAACGGAGTGTTGGACGACAACCACGAAGTCAAGAAGCAGGAAACAGGCTGCTGAAATGAGACCCCTCAGAACAATGCTGGGAAAGAGTAGAAGAGATTGGGAGAGAAATGAGAAAATTAGAGAAAGGGGGTGGGGTTGTGCCCTATAATAAATAAGATAGAAAAGGCTCAACTAAGGTGGCTGGGTCAACTGGAAAGAATGAATGACCAAAGGGTGGCAAAGAGATGTTGGGAGTGGAGACCGGAAGGAAGAAGACCGAGAGGAAGACCGATGAGGAGATAGAAAGATAAGGTGGAGGCAGTGCTTGAGAAACATGGCTTCCCTGAGGAGGAACAACTGGAGAGGGAAGCTGAACCGATTGACAGGTAGATAATGTTTACATGATAACTGAAGAAATATATATATATATATATATATATATATATATATATATATATATATATATATATATATATATATATATATATATATATATATATATATATATATATATATATATATATATTATATATATATATATATATATATATATATATATATATATATATATATATATATATATATATATATATATATATATATATATATATATATATATATATATATATATATATATATATATATATATATATATATATATATATATATATATATATATATATATATATATATATATATATATATTATATATATATGATATATATATATTAATTAACTGGAAACTTAGGGAAATTAAATTTTAATAGAGTAATAATTAAAGAAGAACGGTGACTACAATGGAGAGAGAGAGAGAGAGAGAGAGAGAGAGAGAGAGAGAGAGAGAGAGAGAGAGAGAGAGAGAGAGAGAGAGAGAGAGAGAGAGAGAGAAAAGACATGATGAAAATAAAGGCAATAGAGTGAAAGATCAAATAATTAAAGAAAGACAATATAAATACAAAGAGAATAAACTCTCTCTCTTTCTCTCTCTCTCACTCTCTCTGTCTCTTTCTCTCTCTCTCTCTCTTTATAAAGTTCTTCACATATTTAAATGAAAGCAATTAAGTGACATTTCCGTCTGTAATTAAAAATTATTATTATTAGTTATTATTATTATTATTATTATAATTATTATTAATACTAATATTTTATTATTTTTCATTATTATTATTATTATTAATACTAATATTTTATTATTTTTAATTATTAATTATTATTATGATTATTATTATTAATGATAGTAGTAGCACAATAATATATATATATATATATAATATATATATATATATATATATATATATATATATATATATATATATAATATATATATATATATATATATATATATATATATATATATATATATAGCTACTGACTGTCGTCGAGAGTGGATGTGCTTGGAGGCAGATGGGAAGAAGATAAGTTATGAACATCATAAGGAAGACAGAAGAGAGGAGAAGAGAAGAGAGAGAGGAAGAGAGAGAGAAGAGAGAAGAGAAGAGAAGAGAAGAAAAGAGAAGAGAAGAGAAGAGAAGAGAAGAGAAGAGAGAAGAGAAAAGTGGAGGAGAGAAGGGAGGAGGAGAGGAGAGAAGAGAAGAGAAGAGAAAAGGGAGGGCTACTGGTAAAGAAAGAGAATAAACTTCCTAATCATCTTCCTAAGATTTCATAGTTTGCTTAGTTTATACTTTTAGAATGAAATTGACCAAAGTTAATAAAAGAAAAAATTTGTTTTTTTCAATTCATTATTTCAGTATTTATTGAAAACAAAATTAAGAACTTTAATAAAAAAATTTAAAATATGTGGTGAAGCAACACATCTTTCGGTATTACTCGTACTTTCGGCAGTTAAATGGACATTTAAATATTAAAAGGAAAAAAATAATTTTGGATATAGTTAACTTTTGGTCGATTGAGGATGGTGCTATTTCGACGCAGTCAGGACAAATTAAGAATAGTTCTTCACATGGTTCTAGAGGCGGGGAACCCTTTATAACCAAAAAAAAAAAAAATTATTTCTGCAGCCGACACCACCCTGCATTATGCGGGATATGGTGTAGAGCATTATATATATATATATATATATATATATATATATATA
>SEYY01018407.1:62500-64465 GCA_009176605.1 Armadillidium nasatum
TTTTTTATAAATATTTTTTTTTTTTTTTCCTTTTTTGTTTTTTATTATTTTAAAAATAATAATTTAAACTTTTTTGTACTGCGGGCAAATAGAAAAGCCCAAATGTAAGGCCTTATTTTTCTGATATTATTATTATTATTATTATTAATTATTATTATTATTAGTAGTATTAGTAGTAGTAGTAGTAACAACATAGAAAGAATAGACTCAGTCTTACTATAGTATACCGTCTACAAATCTGAAAATAAATGCATGGCACTCGAACATTTGTCATCAAGGGGTTGAGCCCCCGTAACCCTAACCCGTCAGTGTACTGCAAAATTGTCCTAACGAATCGTTGGGACAAGTAGCAAAAATGTTAGACTAAAATTTTCAATAGAGAAAAGATATGTTAAGCATAAAAAAAAAGTTGCTTCACCGATTTATTTTTTAACATAAAAATAACTGAAAAAATTTAGTGCGACATTTTTGCCACTTGTCCCAACGATTCGTTAGGACAATTTTTTTCAGTGTAGTGATGAAGAAGTAGCTCATTTCACTTTAATTAAATACAAGGTTTTACAATTATATATATAATATATATATATAATATATATATATATATATATATATATAATAATATATATAATATAATATATATATATATATATATACTATATATATGTTTTTTCTGTTTTTTTTTTGGGGGAATAAGAGAATGTAACCCCTCACTCCCACAAAGTGTATATTAAAAATAGTTTCAATCAACATCGTAAAAATTTACATATAATATAATAACTAATAATAATAATAATAATAATAATAATAATAATAATAATAATAATAATAATAATAATAAATAATCAATAATACCAATAACAATAATAATAATACCAATAACAATAATAATTACTACAATACCCAATACCAATACCCATCCCAATAAAATAATTAATAATAATAATAATAATAAGAATAAATAATAATAATAATAATAATAATAATAATAATACCAATAACAATAATAATAATAATAATAATAATAATAATAATAATAATAATAATAATAATAATAATAATGTCAACAGGTCACCTGACCAGAGAAAGGACAGGAAAAGTCTAAACTAACCTTAAACTTATCAATTTTGTGTTTCCTCGTACGTAGTAAACTTTCTTGGAGAAAATTTTATCTCTCTTTATTGACGAAGACATTAACTTCCTCTGGAGAGACGATGAAGATAATCCTTTCGACTTTTGGACTTAGCACAGTCTTCTCCTACCTGCCACGTACATGAAAGTCACTATTATGAAGAAGTGAGTCAGTGACTTGGAAAAATATCCCAAACGCTTCATTAACTAGAAAATAAAGTATTTTTTAGTAACAAATTTGCATAAGCAAATATAAGTTACGTTCGGGATTGAAATATCTTTTACCTTGTTTCAACGTTCAATAAAACCATCTTGATCGAAAGAATTGTCTGTGAAATTGCAAAGATGAAATCACTAAGACGAATCACCAGAATGAAATCACTAAGATGAAGCACCTTGATGAAAACTAAGATGAAACACTAAGATGAAATCATTAAAATGAAGCATCATGATGAAATCTCTAAGATGAAACACAGAGATGAAATCACTACACTTAGATGAATCACCAAAATGAAATCACTAATGGTGAAAGCACAAACAACAATAATTGACCGATTATTTGTTTCACCTTACACGAACGAAGTGTTAAATCACAACAGTCAAAGAAGACAACTTCGCTTAAATGGCTTCAAGACAAATTATTCGAGCTAAATCTAATAAGACAGATTTTAGTCTAGGGGAGCAAACGAAAACGTCTAAATTCTACTCTAAGCCAGTAATCTATACAAGTTTACTCTCAGGGAACAAAATAGAAAAGTAGTTATTGCTTGGAGAACAAATTAACAAGAAAATGTTGATTCTTTGAGAACAAAATATATATATATATTTTTTTGTTTT
>SEYY01018408.1:2500-7500 GCA_009176605.1 Armadillidium nasatum
CTCTTAAATTCTACATAGACATCAAAATTTCTATTCCCTCATATCTTCAATTCTTATCCTAGCTTTAAGGCTCTCTGGGTATGTTTATTCTCATCCTGGTAAAACTTTCATCTTTTCTAAAGAAATCTCAGTGCCATCGTTTTCGAAATAAAGAACAAGTCCTTTTAACCTTTACCAACTGTGAAATCCCTTAGATCCTCCAAAATCCTTTTTCACAGTAACTTTTACATTATAATTTCTTGTTACGATAGTTTACTTATCGTTCTAGGTAAATTTATACTTTTTATAATAAGGGTAATTACTTCTGCAGCAGTTATCCTTCTAACGATTAAAACCCTGACACTTTCGTGTCCCTTGTCTTTTTCCATGAATATACTTGGCAGTATAAACAATCACTTCTCTAGATTATTCATATGATGTTTTTAACTTTTATCTTGACATACACCATCCATACCAACAGGTTCCTTTCCCACAATTAGCAACTCCTTAAAATGTTTTCTACATCTATGCTCAACTTCTCAACTTGTCATTTGCTTTCCTTTTCTTTACAGATTCCAAAAATCATTCTGAATGAAAAGTATTCAAATTCAGTAATTCTATATACATTCTTCTAATCCGTTTTATGTTATCTACTCGTCTCTTTCTTAATACCTTTTCCTTTTCCTTATGACTTTTTCTGCTTTGAATATTCATTTAACCCTCTCATCATACAAGTATTTTTATGACAATATATAATGCCCAACTCTCTTTCTTCTCTTAACAGTAGCATTCAGCACTACTATTCACTGCTTCTTCTTTTAACTATTCAAAAATGATTTTCACACCACAGAGACTTCATATAAAAAAATTTAATATTTTGTTAAAGCTTTTTCAACCATACTAGAAGTTCTCATCTTATATTTTCCATTAATATGTATTTTAAAGATATCTTCATATCCTGAATACCGTATTGGAACTTTTACAATCTTGAAGACTTTAGATCTTCTTTTCCATCATCAGGTATATCTTTTACAACTCCTCGTAGAACGTTCATATACTGATAAAAGGTTCTTTTTCTCACCTGGACCTAATAATGATTTAAAACACATTTTATTTGCATCCTATTCTCTAAGGTATTTTTATATATATTCCTTTCTTAAACAAAATCTTTAGTTCAATTATTTCTTATGTTGGCATAAATCTTACAGTTCCAAACTTCAAATTTACGATAGGCCCTTCTACTTTCCTCAGTTCTAAACTAAAATCAAGTGGAATCAAAATGACTATTGCGCACAATATAGTTTCTAATAAAAAGAAAAAAAAGTTTCCCTAGACATTTACTCAGCTACTCCCATTGTTTTCTTTTGTGACGATAAATATGTTCTAAAAATATCTATCATATATTTTCACCCACATAAACATTTAACTAACCGTCTGATATTCTGTTTCCTTTTTCTACTATAACTGCAAATTACTTTCTAATAAATTATATTAGCACACAATTTGCATCATTATTCAATAACTTTGTAAAATGATCTCTCTTCTATTTAAGTTTACTATCACTTGTATTTCTTTCCATTTCTCTGCAAACTGCATTTACCCCATTATCTTCAAACACCTACTCCCAATTTAAGATTTAGTTTTTTGTTTTTGCTTTCGTTTTTGTTTCTTTGCTTTATTGCTATTGTTCTCTTCTCCTTGTAGCCTTACACTGCATCTGTTCGATGGAAGTTATATATATATATATATATATATATATATATATATATATATATATATATATATATATATATATATATATATGTATATATATATATATATATATATATATATATATATATATATATATATATATATATATATATATATATATATATATATATATATATATATATATATATATATATATATATATATATATATATATATAATATATATATATAATATATATATATATATATATATATATAATATATATATATATAATATATATAATATATATAATAATAATATAATAATAATATAATAATAATAATAATAATAATAATAATAATAATAGGAAACTATTGAATGGGCAGATCCTGATGAGACTTCATCTGAAGAATATTTAGCGGTTTTGCAAGTTAGTATACTCTCTCTCTCTCTCTCTCTCTTCTCTCTCTCTCTTCTCTCTCTATAACTATATATATATATATATATATTATATATATATATATATATATATATAATATATATAATATATATATATATATATATATATATATATATATATATTATATATATTAAATATAACAAAGATTTAGACCATAAATTAAATTACATTAAAAATGGAATTTATGCAGACGGTATATAAATAAATTAATAATTAATATACTCTTTCTTATTTGACAAAGTAATTTAAATATAATATATTTAATAATTAAAACACTTTCTTATTTGACAGAGTATCGTAAATATAGATATATTTAGTAATTAAAATAGTTTTTTTTAATTTCTTGAATAGGACTTTCCCGGGAGTGGTGGTGATGTGTAAAAAAAAAAAAACTTAAATACAAATATATTTATAATAAAAATAATTTTTTATTTTTTTTTTTTTTTTTTTTTTTTTTTACAAATCACTACCACTCACGGTCAAAGCATTATTCAAGGAGGGGATGTTAGAAGAATAAAAATAAAGTTAAAGACAGTGCAGGTTTCACCTAACGCAGATTTTTTAGGTGAGCGCAGACGTGGGCTTTAAGGAAATTGAGGTTAAATTTGGAAGGAAGCACAGAAGATGGGGGAGAGTTTCACAAAACAGAGGTGGCAGGAAAGAAAGAGGCAACACAGCGTACAAGGCTGGAGTTGCCTATGTCCAAGCAAAATTGGTGCACAGACAATGCACCCCTTGTGCTACGAGCACTCCGAAAAAGTAGAGGTATGCAAGTGGATAATTTCCTCGAGCATTTGCCGCTGTAATACCTATAGAAAAGAGACAAGGCACCAACGTCAAGTTAATTAAAGAGTCAATTGAATTAGAGAGAGTGGAAGTCTTTTAGCCTTTGACTCATCCTTATCCAAAAGACTGGTGAAACCTGAGCCACCCAAGATATGAGAGCAGTACTCCATAAAAGGGCGGATGAGACACTTGTATAACTGGAGTATCTGCGAGGAAGAAAAAAAATTCTCTCAGTCTAAACAGAACTCCCAGCTTCTTTGAAGCCGCCCTGGTAACCATTGTGATATGAGGTTTCCAAGATATTTTTTTTTGTTTATGTGTAGGCCAAGGTTGAATATATTGTCAGCAGGAGAGATGGGGGAATCATCGAAAGAAATAGAAAAGTTAGAAGGTGTCTTAGAGAGGGAGATTTCTAGAAGTTGCGTTTTTAAAGAGTTGAATTTCACAAGGTTGAGGCAACCCCACTGGGAAATTCTATCCTGATCTGTAAGAATGGAATCGGAAAGATGAAGACGAGAGGTAACTCTAGATGCAAAGGAAGGAGCAGATTTGAAATGAGTAGAAGAATGGAGGCTGAGTCATCTGCATATTGGGTTAGATGAACAACTGAGAAGATTATTAATGAAAAGTAAGAATAGAGTAAGAGATATAAGTCAGAACCCTGTGGAACACCACTATTGACAGGAAAGGAAGAAGAAGTCGCTCCATCAACAACAGCGAAGTAAAACGATTAGGAAGATAGCTAGACACAAGTAAGCAAAGAGAAAGGGAAACCGAAAGTGGGGGAGCTTGGAAAACAGCGACTGTCAGATGCTTAGATATGTCAAACGCCGACACAAATCTCCCCATGGTCCCTAAAGGGAGAAGACCATAAATCTGTGAGAAAGGAAAGTATATCACTAGAAAACCTCAAACGTCGAAAGCCATACTGGTGATCAGAAAGAAGGGAATGAGATTCCAGATGATCCAAGAAGCGAGAGTTGCGAAGGGTTTCAAATAACTTAGACAGAATATATTAAAAATAAAAACACTTTTTCTTATTTGACAGAGTAACTTAAAAACACATATATTGATAATAAAAATACTTTTTTTTTATTTAAGAGTAATGTTAAAATAAAAATACTTTTTCTTATTTGACAGAGTAACTTAAATAACAAATATATAATAATAATAAGACAGAGTAACTATAATTAAATATATACTTATTTGACAAAGTAACTTAAGTACAAATATAAATATATTAATAATAAAAATACTTTTTCTTATTTGACAGAGTAACTTTTAATACAAATATATTAATAAAAATACTTTTTCGTATTTGACAGAGTAACTTAAATACAAATATATTAATAATAAAAATACTTTTCTTATTTGACAGAGTAACTTAAATACAAATATCATAACTATCAAAATACTTTTTCTTATTTGACAAAGTAACTTAATTACAACTATTTTAATAATAAAAATACTTTTTCATATTTGACAACGTAACTTAAAATACAAATATATTAATAATTAAAATACTTTTTCTTATTTGACAAAGTAACTTAAGTACAAATATATCAATAATTAAAACACTTTCTTTTTTGACAGAGTAACTTAAAAGCAAATATATTAATAAGTAAAATACTTTTCTTATTTGGCAGAGTAACTTAAATATAAATATATATTAATAATAAAAATACTTTTTCTTATTTGACAGAGAAACTTAAATACAAATATATTAATAAAAATACTTTTTCATGTTTGGCAAAGTAACTTAAATACAAAGATATTAATAATAAAAATACTTTTTCTTATTTGACAGAGTAACTTAAATTCAAATATCATAATTATTAAAATACTTTTCTTATTTGAGAGAGTAACTTAAATACAACTATATTAATAATAAAAATACTTTTTCTTATTTGACAGAGTAACTTAAATAAAAATATCATAATTATTAAAATACTTTTCTTATTTGAGAGAGTATCTTAAATACAACTATATTAATAATAAAAATACTTTTTCTTATTTGACAAAGTAACTTAAATACAAATATATTAATAATTAAAATACTTTTATCTTATTTCACAGATCGAAT
>SEYY01018408.1:37500-47500 GCA_009176605.1 Armadillidium nasatum
TATATATATATATATATATATATATATATATATATATATATATATATATATATATATATATATATATATATATATATATATATATATATATATGGTCAAAAGTTTCGTTTATCTCCAATTTCCTCAACTCTCTTTTTCAGGATATTCGGTATAATGATGAAACCATAGATGCAATCGACTCTAACAGCGAAATAACAGGGAAAAGAAGCGTAAGATGGAAAGGAAGGGCAAAAGTTCAAGGATATTACCTTTGCAACGCCAAAAATGATTACGGATCACAAAATTCCTCAGAAAACCTTCTCATAATATCAGATTCAGGTGAATGTTATAAAGAATGATGGATACTCTGGAAAAAATGAGTGCAAATTATATATATATATATATATATATATATATATATATATATATATATATATATATATATATATATATATATATATATATATATATATATATATATATATATATATATATATATATATATATATATATATATATATATATATATATATATATATATATATATATATATATATATATATATATATATATATATATATATATATATATATATATATATATATATATATATATATATATATATATATATATATATATATATATATATATATATATATATATATATATATATATATATATATATATATATATATATATATATATATATATATATATATATATATATATATATATATATATAGGCTTTAACAATTCCGATTTCCTTCAAATTGAGGTGAGAAAAAATGAGGACAGTTTTGTTCCTTCTTTTGAAGTACCTCTTATTGAAGGTGATGACGTCACGTTCACGTGTCGAGGGGACATGTTTATGACGTCACATCCTCTCATATGGACTGTTATGACAGGGGAAAATTCGTCTATTCTGTTTGGTAATAAGAATTTTTCTTTTCATGAGATCAACGTGTCAGTTTATGGTAAGAAATCTTAATTTAATATATATATATATATATATATATATATATATATATATATATATATATATATATATATATATATATATATATATATATATATATATATATATATATATATATATATATATATATATATATATATATATATATATATATATATATATATATATATATATATATATATATATATATATATATATATATATATATATATATATATATATATATATATATATATATATATATATATATATATATATATATATATATATATATATATATATATATATATATATATATATATATATATATATATATATATATATATATATATATATATATATATATATATATATATATATATATATATATATATATATATATATATAATATATATATATATATATATATATATATATATATATATATATATATATATATATATATATATATATATATATTGTCGTGGAAAATTACCACAACCAAACAACAAAACAAGATGCCATGGAAATTTCGGGGGAACATTCCTTCTACAACGAACTTTCCCACAGTGGAAGAAGTAAAAAACCGTTGATGTGAACGTCTTAGTTTCAGTCTTGAGAGACCACTTTTATGGCAGTGACCCTTGAGAGAGCCAAAATAGGTCTAAAGTCATATAATATAGTGGTTTTTCGAAATTGAGATGTGACAGAAATAGAAAATTATGGGTTCTTGACCATTCAGAAGGTTAACGGTTTACTCAATTTTATATATCGAAGGGGAAGAAGAAATTTCTTGGGGTGTGAAGACCTTACCCGAAAAAGTGAGGGAGATGGGGCATTTTTCTTGAGAAGGGACCAGTCTAAGACCGGAGCCCAAGAGAACAGGGCAGTGACTTAAAAAGTGTCCTAATGTGTGATCGTGGTCATATCTAAAACTGTGTTGTTGAAGAAATTTCTCTTCATGAGACAAATTGATATGAACCATAATTATTTTAGGAGAGAATTTGTGTTCAGTTAATTCATTTTTCAATATATATTGAGAATAAATTGCTTCTCATTGCGAAGATTTATTTTAATGTATAATTAATTTAACTATAACGTTGGTTGGTGGAGGGCATATTTAAAGATTGTCCTCCTCCCTCGTAAGTATGACGGACTGAAACTGGAGGGGAAACTGTAAGTAGAAACATCCTTTATTTTTCGTCCGTTGCAATTCAAATGTTGCATTCACACGTACGACCGCTTCAACCGAAGGCGTATCATTTCTAATTTCAATCACCCTATGTAAATAATATTTTTAAACAGTCGCTATCATGCGGTAGATAGCCGTTGTCATGCGGTAGAGGGGGCCGAAATGTTAAATGAACGCAAAAGGTGTCTGTTCGTGTGTCAGAATGGTGTCTGTTTGTGTGACCAATTCAACGTATCTCCCTAATCCGCATTTTGCAAACAAAGTAGTGCGTTGGAAGCACAGTTAGAAATAAACTCCCCAACACCTTCTACTATCTACAGACTTGTAATTGATTAACCACTATTTGTTGTTATTAAATTGTGTTTACATTTATATAGCTCAGACTAACAATTTATTCCTCTACATTTCACAACTTGTTATTCTCTCTAGTATGATTCTCAGACTTCCTTCCTATCTGCAAGGACTCCCCTCCTAGGGGGCGTTCGGGAGGGGTTTTAGCACGCGAACCCCTTTCGGGGCAGCGGAGGATTTTCAAACCCCCATTGGGGGTTTTTCTTCTCCTAACCCACTCGTAGATCGGTCATGTGGAGAAAGAAAGACACTTGTTTTTATCTTTGAATACAACTTAAAATTTGGCTACTCTCTCTCTTTAAAGTAGAAGAGAGAGAGAGTGGGATAATAACTCGCGAAAAGGAACCAGAGCTTTCGAAGGAAGGGGGTGAAGCCGATCCCCCTACATAGATTCCGCAAATTCGCGCGTCATTAAATTGGTCCTTCGAACCGGATTTTTTTTCCTCAAGCTTATTAACATTCGTTTATATTTAAAAGGGTCCTTCGATATAAAATTAAATAAAAACAAGCATACCCCCCTCCCCCTCTTCAAGATAGGGGGTAAGGGAATTTGTATGTACAATTAATAGAATCCCTTTTTCACGTTTCTTTGGGGGAAGGGAAAATAAATGACTTTATTTCCTTGTATTTAGTAGTTTGTACATTCGTGTGTACGTTTGTGCGGGAGTGCTTGTGCATGTTTATTTACACATACACTCATAAAATATCTTACTGAAATGAAGCGTGTACATCATTTTCTTTTCTTTTACGACCACGAAGAAAAGAGAATTGTTGTTTTTTCCTTTAAAAAATTTAAAAAGGACAAAACCGCGTTCAATTTTTATTACATGTAGTCTTTTTTTTCTTGTATGGTAAGAAAGAATACATGTGCGTCTGTCATGCGTATGTAAACACTTTCATCAACAAGCGGCCTTAGTTTGTGTGTGAGTGTGTGCGTATGTCCTTTTACGTATACATTTGTAAAAGTACTTTGTATTTAGGAGTAGTACATTCGTGTGTGCGTGTGTTTTTACGTATACATTCTTTAAAGATACCTCGTATCAATATAAATTTTTTCCCTTCTTCTCTCCCTCTCCTTAAACACACACGGACGTGTGTTTGTTCGTGTGCGGAGAAGGGAAAGAAATTTGAGAATTTTCTTCTTCTTTCTTAAAATTAAAGAAACCAGCACTGGGATATTTGTACATGCATGTTGTGCATCTGTTTTTTTATTTTTTATTTTTTTATTTGTTTTATTTATTTTTTTTTTTTTTTATCATTTTGTCCTCCTTTCATGTGTTGTAGGGAGAAGGAGGTTTTATTTGGGAGGTTCACATGACTTGGGCGCATAAGCGTACACATACGTCTACCATATTGTAAATACTTTGTAACTTGTAGCGCGTATTTCCCTTGCGTATAGATGAACAGCTGAACGCGTATTGTATCTACATGGGCAACACATCTCAGGGTATTGTAAAATGCGTACACGTATGTACATCTGTCGCAAGTGAGTAAACAATTGTTGGGATCCGAACGATGGTCAAAGTCGAACTGATTTGTCCGTTTGTGTGTCATCGTATATTTTTTTTTCATCTCACGATGCGTATTGAAAGGTGTCAAAAAAAGGAGGGAGAAAAAAGAAAATGAGAGTAAATCTCTCTCTCTCTCTCTCTCTCTCTCTCTCTCTCTCTCTCTCTCTCTCTCTCTCTCTCTCTCTCTCTCTCTCTCTCTCTCTCTCCCTTGAGGGAGCTAAATATTCTCCTCCCTTAAAATCTCCATATCTCCCTTATTTTAATTTTGCTTTATTTCATGCAAGTATAGTTGTTTTTAAGGATGTAAGGGTGTTACAGTACTATAGTATATATTTTAAGCTTAAGGGAGCTAAATATTCTCCTCCCTTAAAATCCCCCTATCTCCCTTATTTTAATTTTGCTTTATTTAATGCAAGTATAGTTGTTTTTAAGGCTGTACAGGGTGTTACAGTACTATAGTATATATTTTTAAGCTTAAGGGAGCTAAATATTCTCCTCCCTTAAAATCCCCCTATCTCCCTTATTTTAATTTTGCTTTATTTAATGCAAGTATAGTTGTTTTTAAGGCTGTACAGGGTGTTACAGTACTATAGTATATATTTTAAGCTTAAGGGAGCTAAATATTCTCCTCCCTTAAAATCCCCCTATCTCCCTTATTTTAATTTTGCCTTATTTCATGCAAGTATAGTTGTTTTTAAGGATGTACAGGGTGTTACAGTACTATAGTATATATATTTTAAGCTTAAGGGAGCTAAATATTCTCCTCCCTTAAAATCCCCCTATCTCCCTTATTTTAATTTTGCTTTATTTAATGCAAGTATAGTTGTTTTTAAGGATGTACAGGGTGTTACAGTACTATAGTATATATTTTAAGCTTAAGGGAGCTAAATATTCTCCTCCCTTAAAATCCCCCTATCTCCCTTATTTTAATTTTGCTTTATTTCATGCAAGTATAGTTGTTTTTAAGGATGTACAGGGTGTTACAGTACTATAGTATATATTTTAAGCTTAAGGGAGCTAAATATTCTCCTCCCTTAAAATCCCCCTATCTCCCTTATTTTAATTTTGCCTTTATTTCATGCAAGTATAGTTGTTTTTAAGGATGTACAGGGTGTTACAGTACTATAGTATATATTTTAAGCTTAAGGGAGCTAAATATTCTCCTCCCTTAAAATCCCCCTATCTCCCTTATTTTAATTTTGCTTTATTTAATGCAAGTATAGTTGTTTTTAAGGATGTACAGGGTGTTACAGTACTATAGTATATATTTTAAGCTTAAGGGAGCTAAATATTCTCCTCCCTTAAAATCCCCCTATCTCCCTTATTTTAATTTTGCCTTTATTTCATGCAAGTATAGTTGTTTTAAGGATGTACAGGGTGTTACAGTACTATAGTATATATTTTAAGCTTAAGGGAGCTAAATATTCTCCTCCCTTAAAATCCCCCTATCTCCCTTATTTTAATTTTGCTTTATTTAATGCAAGTATAGTTGTTTTTAAGGCTGTACAGGGTGTTACAGTACTATAGTATATATTTTAAGCTTAAGGGAGCTAAATATTCTCCTCCCTTAAAATCCCCCTATCTCCCTTATTTTAATTTTGCCTTATTTCATGCAAGTATAGTTGTTTTTAAGGATGTACAGGGTGTTACAGTACTATAGTATATATTTTAAGCTTAACGGAGCCAAATATTCTCCTCCCTTAAAATCCCCCTATCTCCCTTATTTTAATTTTGCTTTATTTCATGCAAGTATAGTTGTTTTTAAGGATGTACAGGGTGTTACAGTACTATAGTATATATGTTAAGCTTAAGGGAGCTAAATATTCTCCTCCCTTAAAATCCCCCTATCTCCCTTATTTTAATTTTGCTTTATTTCATGCAAGTATAGTTGTTTTAAGGATGTACAGGGTGTTACAGTACTATAGTATATATTTTAAGCTTAAGGGAGCTAAATATTCTCCTCCCTTAAAATCCCCCTATCTCCCTTATTTTAATTTTGCTTTATTTAATGCAAGTATAGTTGTTTTTAAGGCTGTACAGGGTGTTACAGTACTATAGTATATATTTAAAGCTTAAGGGAGCCTAGTTTCCATCTCCCTTAAATCTCCCTTAAATTTTTTTCAACGCATAGTCAATTTTTGTTGTTTTTAATACTGTATAGGGTGTAACTGTACTATAGTATATATTTAAAGCTTAAGGGAGCCTAGTTTCCATCTCCCTTAAATCTCCCTTAAATTTTTTTGCAGCGTATAGTCAATTTCTGTTGTTTTTAATACTGTATAGGGTGTAGCTGTATTATAGTATATATTTTAAGCTTAAGGGGGCCTAGTTCCCATCTCCCTTAAATCTCCCTTAAATTTTTTTGCAGTGTATAGTCAATTTTTGTTGTTTCTAATGCTGTATAGGGTGTAACTGTACTATAGTATATATTTTAAGCTTAAGGGAGCCTAGTATATTTTAAACCTGAGAATTAAATTTCAATTTTAGTTCTTATGCTGACTAACTTTTAGTCTCGACTAATATTTCATTATTAGTCTAATAGAATTTTTTTTTGCGATCGGATGTTTCATCATCCCTACCACAACCTGAGAATTAAATTTCAATTTTAGTTCTTATGCTGACTAACTTTTAGTCTCGACTAATATTTCATTATTAGTCTAATAGAATTTTTTTTGCGATCGGATGTTTCATCATCCCTACCACAACCTGAGAATTAAATTTCAATTTTAGTTTTTATGCAGACTAATTTTTAGTCTCGACTAATATTTCATTATTAGTCTAATAGAATTTTTTTTTGCGATCGGATGTTTCATCATCCCTACATCAGTCCGAGAATTAAATTTTAATTTTGATTCTTATGCTGACTAAATTTTAGTCTAGACTAATATTTCATTATTAGTCTAGTTAAAGGATTCTTTTGCGATTGGAATGTTTCATCATCCCTACATCAACCTGAGAATTAAATTTTAATTTTGATTCTTATGCTGACTAAATTTTAGTCTCGACTAATATTTCATTATTAGTCTAGTTAAAAGATTCTTTTGCGATTGGAATGTTTCATCATCCCTACCACAGTCTGAGAATTAAATTTTAATTTTAATTCTTATGCTGACTAACTTTTAGTCTCGACTAATATTTCATTATTAGTCTAATAGAATTTTTTTGCGATCGGATGTTTCATCATCCCTACATCAGTCTGAGAATTAAATTTTAATTTTAATTCTTATGCTGACTAACTTTTAGTCTCGACTAATATTTCATTATTAGTCTAATAGAAATTTTTTGCGATCGGATGTTTCATCATCCCTACATCAGTCTGAGAATTAAATTTTAATTTTAATTCTTATGCTGACTAACTTTTAGTCTCGACTAATATTTCATTATTAGTCTAATAGAATTTTTTTGCGATCGGATGTTTCATCATCCCTACATCAGTCTGAGAATTAAATTTTAATTTTAATTCTTATGCTGACTAACTTTTAGTCTCGACTAATATTTCATTATTAGTCTAATAGAATTTTTTTGCGATCGGATGTTTCATCATCCCTACATCAGTCCGAGAATTAAATTTTAATTTTGATTCTTATGCTGACTAAATTTTAGTCTCGACTAATATTTCATTATTAGTCTAGTTAAAAGATTCTTTTGCGATTGGAATGTTTCATCATCCCTACCACAGTCTGAGAATTAAATTTTAATTTTAATTCTTATGCTGACTAACTTTTAGTCTCGACTAATATTTCATTATTAGTCTAATAGAATTTTTTTGCGATCGGATGTTTCATCATCCCTACATCAGTCTGAGAATTAAATTTTAATTTTAATTCTTATGCTGACTAACTTTTAGTCTCGACTAATATTTCATTATTAGTCTAATAGAAATTTTTTGCGATCGGATGTTTCATCATCCCTACAACAACAACCTGAGAATTAAATTTTAATTTTAATTCTTATGCTGACTAAATTTTAGTCCCGACTAATATTTCATTATTAGTCTAGTTAATTTTTTTTTGCGATCGGATGTTTCATCATCCCTACATCAGTCTGAGAATTAAATTTTAATTTTAATTCTTATGCTGACTAACTTTTAGTCTCGACTAATATTTCATTATTAGTCTAATAGAATTTTTTTTTGCGATCGGATGTTTCATCATCCCTACATCAGTCCGAGCATTAAATTTTAATTTTAATTCTTATGCTGACTAAATTTTAGTCTCGACTAATATTTCATTATTAGTCTAGTTAAAAGATTTTTTGCGATTGGGATGTTTCATCATCCCTACATCAGCCTGAGAATTAAATTTTAATTTTAATTCTTATGGAATGTTTCATCATCCCTACATCAATAATATTTCATTATTAGTCTAGTTAAAAGATTCTTTTGCGGTTGGAATGTTTCATCATCCCTACATCAACCTGAGAATTAAATTTAAATTTTATTTCTTATGCTGACTAAATTTTAGTCTCGACTAATATTTCATTATTAGTCTAGAAATAATTTTTTTTTGCTGATTTTGGATTTATTTTTTGTTTCCTTTTTTTTTCCATTACAGACTCAAGTGACTGGCCCCTGCTGCCTCCACAAGTCACTGCTGTATATGTGGAAACAAATAATTTTTTTTGCTTATTTTGGATTTATTTTTTGTTTCCCTTTTTTTCATTACAGACTCAAGTGACTGGCCCCTGCTGCCTCCACAAGTCACTGCTGTATATGTGGAAACAAATAATTTTTTTTTTGCTGATTTAGATTTATTTTTTGTTTCCCTTTTTTTCATTACAGACTCAAGTGACTGGCCTCTGCTGCCTCCACAAGTCACTGCTGTATATGTGGAAACAAATAATTCTTTTTGCTGATTTTGGATTTATTTTTTGTTTCCCTTTTTTTCATTACAGACTCAAGTGACTGGCCCCTGCTGCCTCCACAAGTCACTGCTGTATATGTGGAAACAAATAATTTTTTTTGCTGATTTAGATTTATTTTTTGTTTCCCTTTTTTTCATTACAGACTCAAGTGACTGGCCTCTGCTGCCTCCACAAGTCACTGCTGTATATGTGGAAACAAATAATTCTTTTTGCTGATTTTGGATTTATTTTTTGTTTCCTTTTTTTCATTACAGACTCAAGTGAATGGCCCTTGCTGCCTCCGTAGGTCACGTCTGTATGTTGGAAACAATTTTTATATTTTAAAGGAAAAGTTAAGACGAACCCAAATCGTCAGTATCTTAGCGATTCGACGAAGAGGCAACGTTTGCTCTTGCACTTCAGGGAGTTGAGCAGACTACTTGCTCACTCCATAAACCCTCTGACCGTTTGATGTTGGAGGGCCCTCTACGGAAGATGCTTCACTCCACCTTTTTTCCGGTGAGGGAGTTTTAATGTCGTGGAAAATTACCACAACCAAACAACAAAACAAGATGCCATGGAAATTTCGGGGGAACATTCCTTCTACAACGAACTTTCCCACAGTGGAAGAAGTAAAAAACCGTTGATGTGAACGTCTTAGTTTCAGTCTTGAGAGACCACTTTTATGGCAGTGACCCTTGAGAGAGCCAAAATAGGTCTAAAGTCATATAATATAGTGGTTTTTCGAAATTGAGATGTGACAGAAATAGAAAATTATGGGTTCTTGACCATTCAGAAGGTTAACGGTTTACTCAATTTTATATATCGAAGGGGAAGAAGAAATTTCTTGGGGTGTGAAGACCTTACCCGAAAAAGTGAGGGAGATGGGGCATTTTTCTTGAGAAGAGGACCAGTCTAAGACCGGAGCCCAAGAGAACAGGGCAGTGACTTAAAAAGTGTCCTAATGTGTGATCGTGGTCATATCTAAAACTGTGTTGTTGAAGAAATTTCTCTTCATGAGACAAATTGATATGAACCATCAATTATTTTAGGAGAGAATTTGTGTTCAGTTAATTCATTTTTCAATATATATTGAGAATAAATTGCTTCTCATTGCGAAGATTTATTTTAATGTATAATTAATTTGCTTTTAATGTTGGTTTGTGGAGG
>SEYY01018409.1:0-2500 GCA_009176605.1 Armadillidium nasatum
TGGCCCGGATGGCATTCCCCCTCGTGTTCTGAGGGAGTGTGCTTCCAAGTTAGCGCCTGTTCTTGTTGAGCTTTATTCTCTATTCCTTAATGCTAATACTTTTCCTCAGTTCTGGAAGCGCCCATACGTTCAGTCAATCTCGAAAAAAAAGTATCGGCTCTAACCCCTTCCTAATTTCGACCTATAGCTCTAACTTGTGTTCTGTCTAAAATTTTTGGAACTCGCTTCAACTCTTCATTTCCTGGCACATTTTGAGTCTTATTCTCTTCTCTCAGATCATCAGTAAGTTTTCGAAGCTCAAGGTTAATTGGTGACATACTCTCCTATCTCTCTGATCTATGATCCGGCCTTTGGTCTCCGGAGAAGTTTATATATATTATATATATATATATATATATATATATATATATATATATATATATATATATATATATATATATATATATATATATATATATATATATATATATATATATATTACTTACATCTGAATTACTTGCTTCCTTATACAAGCATATTCTTATCCATAAATAACGTCCTAGGACCTTTTGATAAGAGGTAACTGTCCCGTCGATGAGGACATCCGTTGAGTAAACAGAAGAATCTGTTTGAAATAAAATAAATATACCTAATCTATGAGAAAATAAGTTATTAAGATTGAGCTTGAATGTCAAGTCTGAAGTCAAAATTCTAAATGCGCCCCAGAACACACTACTCCTTCAATGCTTCTTATGGAGAGAAATAATGTGATTCTTTCAAGAGAGAACACTAAAAAATTTAATTTTTAAAAAAAAAAAATTGAAAACAACGAGGATTTTAAGTGCAAAAGAAAGTCCTCAATGTGTCTTCTCGAAGATGTTAAGAGTTGTGTGAAAGATTATGTCTAATAGATAGATAAAGAAATTGTAATTTTGAGGTATTGAAAACAGCCATGTTTCATTTGCACTAAAAACAGATGTGAGAAAGATCAGAGTTCAGTTTTTGCAAAGCCACCCTTCTAGAACCAAAAAATTTCCTGATGAGTTGGTCACCATTCAAAATGAAAGGGGTAATAAAATTTTCAATATAAGGGATTTTCGACACAGATTGATTGAGAGCATAAGTAGATAAACAGTGAAGAAATAGCTTGCCAAAGCAGTGTGCAAGCTCAGAAACAAAAGATAGAATTACAGAGAAATACCATCAGGATCGTACAATCTTTTAATGTTAAACAGAGAGAGTTAGAATAACATTTTTTGGAGAAGTTACAATGGTAGGTATAAAGAAGTAGAGGGGTTTGGAGGAGGAGGAATATCCCCGGAATTGTTTAAGGTAAAATTTGAGACAACTGTTGGAGCAAGGAGTTCTGCTTTAGCAGAAGGCAATATGTCAGTTGTGCCGTCGAAAGATATTAGGTGAAGGAAAAAGTTTGAGTTAACATTTTTTGAAAAAGGACAGAAAAAGCATGAGGAAGAGAAAGTAGAAAAATTATTACATTTCATTCGGTTGAAAGCATTTTTATTGTGGTGAAGTATTTTGAACGATTTCTGAATGAAAAATAAGGCGCGTGAGTTTCTAGAGTTTGAAGATAAGGGTAATCCTACAAGGTGGCGTCCCTTTGGCGAATAGCATTACACCCAAGAGTTATTAGGTTTATCTGAATTGAAAGAATGTGGAATGTACTCCTTAATATTAGGGCGATCCTCCCAGGATATGCGTTTAGCTCACTACAAGGAACCTATCCCACCGAAGCAGAAAAGATTCCAAGGAAAATATAGTAGTGATATAGCAAGTCAGACCTGCAATTGGCAATAAAGCAGGGGTCTTTCCGTGAAGGACTAGAAGAGATAGAACATTAAACAGACGTTAGAAGATGATAAGAGAGACCAACAGGTGTAAAGAGTTGAACACAATAAGGAGAAAGATTAGGAGAAGTTATGAAAAAAAGTAAAGAATGTTGGGTTTATATATATATATATATATATATATATATATATATATATATATATATATATATATATATATATAATATATATATATATATTATCTGGTGGTCAAAGGTCAGAGGCCTACCAAATTGTACCAGAGTTGGAGGGATGTTTGAGATTGTCGTCGGTTAATGGCCGACATGTCCCAATAAAACGTGTTTATATATATATATATATATATATATATATATATATTATATATATATATATATATATATATATATATATATATATATATATATATATATATATATATATATATATATTATATATATATATTTTTAAAGTAATCAGAATTTAGATTATTTCATTAAGGTCACTCAATGTACGAGTGAAAATATTTCCTGCTGTGAGGATTTTACAGAATCAATATAAGGAGTTTCAGTTGACTCTCTATATTGAGATGTCAGTTTTTTAAGTAAATTTTGGATGCAATATTCTTTTGGAGACTAGTGATAGAATTCAAAAATGGCAACCTCTGACTGTAACCACCAGTCTCCAAAAATATTAGCCTCTTTTTTAACGAGATTAAT
>SEYY01018409.1:7500-30000 GCA_009176605.1 Armadillidium nasatum
TGAACATTTTAGGGGGGGAAAGGAAAAACTTTTATTGAAAGTTTAGATGATGTATTTGATATTGCACATCAAAATGCACTACAAATGATAAATATTATGAAGACACGCAATTTCTACCAAAACAAAGAGAAAAAGAACATCCAGGTTCAATGTTAGGAATTGATATGAAACAAACTGATAAAGAGAAAAGAAAATCTGATCTTCAAAAGCGAGAAGAACGAACATAAAAGATTTCTGAATTACCGTCAACATCATCCAGGTAAGATTTCACCGGTTTTACTATAATATTTGTCGATGCCAGCTTTTGTAACAAGATATTAAATTTAATTGAATTTTTCAAAAACTCAGATTTTTGTAGTTTCCTCATCCCTCGCTAGTTTCAGCCATGATTGGATAACAGATGAAGAAACTGGAACAACTAAGGTTATCGTTCCTTCGGAGAGAAAAAGAGCATGAAAAGAAATTTTTACACCTCGATTGGCGGGAACTTTAGACAATGCAAAATCAGTGAAAGAGAAGCAGTTTATTTATTGTAATCTTTTCTCGATGCTGTCTATTTAGATTCTTCTGAAAGTATATTATTAATCGTACTTCCATTAGGAAAATAGAGAAAAGTATCGTAAGTCATTTTAATAAATGCAAGTGCTGTAACAATTTACCTGGGCACAAAATTGTTTTTTGATATTAGAATATCATATGATAGATTAGCAATCATTGCAACAGCTCCGGACATAGAACAGTTATTAGCTGTTCCGAATTAACCTGAAGGAACAGGAAAAGAAACATCTGTAAATGTTTATGAACCATTAGAGAATTGGGCATTAACAGACAAGGTCCATTCATTTGTATTATACACGACTTCATTTAAATCTTTCTCTACTCAAAATCCATGGTTCCATCGCACCTGCTCTCATGCCATTCAGAACAGAGACATCGCATGTGGAGAGTGGAAAAACTCTTCTCCTTTTCCTATCACTTTTGCTAATTTTCATTCAACTCGGAATCTTTGCAGGGATATTCTTCGATTGTGCAAAGCAAACTTTCACAAGACAAAGGAGTGCTGGGCTTCTAAACCCTTCTACTGATAAATCTTTCTGGTCTCTTGCCAAAAACATCTCTAACAACTTCTGTAAATCTTCCTTTCCTCTTATTCGCTCTGATGGTTCTGTTGCTAACACTCCAACTGAAAAGGTTAACCTCTTCGGACTATTGTTCTCCTCTAATTCAACCCTGGACGACTCCGGCAATTCTCCTCCTACTTCTTCTCCTCAGGTGCATGGGCTTCTGAAATCTATGAACGTTAGGAAGGTAAGCGGCCTGGATGGCATTCCTCTCCGAATTTTAAGGGACTGTGCTTCAGAGTTGGCTCCGTCTCTAGTTCAACTTTTCTCTGTATGCCTCAATACTAATACTTCCCTCACTGTTTGAAGGGCTCATTGGTCTAGCCTATTCCGAAGAAAGGTAGCTGCTCTGATCCTTCCAATTATCGCCCTATAGCTCTCACTTGTATTCTGTCTAAGATCTTTGAAACCCTTCTTAACTCTCACTTCTTCGATCATCTGAAATCTCATTCCCTTCTTTCTGATCATTAGTATGGCTTTTCGACGTTAGAGGTCTACTGGTGGTATACTTTCCTATCTCATAGATTTATGGGCTTCAGCCCTTAGGGACCATGGGGAGACTTGTGTGGTGGCGTTTGACATATCCAAGGCATTTGACCATTTGTGGCATTAGTGACTGCTTTCCAAGCTCCCCTTTTGGCAGTTGTTGATGGAGCGACTTCTTCTTCCTTTTCTATCAATAGTGGTGTTCCTCAGGGTTGTCTTGTCTCCTACTCAATTCCTACTTTTCATTAATGATCTTCTCAGATGCTCATCTAACTCTATCCATTCATATGCCGATGACTCGACTCTCCATTCTTCTATTAATTTCAAATCTGCTCCCTGCTTTGCATCTAGAGTTGCCTCTCATTTTCATCTTTCCGATTCCATTCTTGCAGATCTGGGTATAATTTCCCAGTGGGATCGTCTCAACCTTTGTGAAACTCAGCTCTTTAAAAACTCAACTTCTTGAAATCTCCCTCTCAAAGACACCTCCTAACTTTATTTCTTTTGATGGTTCTCCCGTCTCTCCTGTTGACAATATAAACCTTCTTGGCCCTCACATAAACAAAAAATATCTTGGAAACTTCACATCACAATGGTTGTTAGAACGGCCTCAAAGAAGGTGGGAGTTCTGTTTAGTCAGAGAATTTTTTTTCTTCTTCGCAGTTGCTCCAATTATACAAGGGCCTCATGCGCCCGTGTATGGAGTACTGCTCTCATATATTTTTGATTCACTTGACCGTTTATCTTTGCGATGTGACGTTGGTGCCTTGTCTCTTATAGGAACTACAGTGGCAAATGCTCTACGAAGCTGTCCAATCGTAAGCCTCCACCTTTACTGCTTCCTCGTAGCACAAGGGGTGCATTGTCTGCACATAAATTTTGTGTGGACATAGGCAACTCTAAGCTAGTCCGCTGTGGTGCCTCCTTTACAGCCACCTCTGTTCTGTGGAACTCTCTCCCATCTTCTGTGTTTCCCACCGAATTTAATCTCAATTTCTTTAGAGCCCATGTCTGTGCCCATCTAAGAAATTTGCGTTATGTGCGACTTGTAGATTTTTAATTTTTTTATCATTATTATTTCTTTCTTTTATTTCTCTAACACCCCCTCCTTGAATAGAGCTTTGCCCATGAGCGGTGGTAATATATATGTATATATATATATATATATATATATATATATATATATATATATATATATATATATATATATATATATATATATATATATATATATATATATTATTAGCTGCCTCGACAGAATATGGCACCCTGAGAAAGCGCTCCCCTTACTACTATATATATATATATATATATATATATATATATATATATATATATATATATATATATATATATATATATATATATATATATATATATATATATATATATATATATATATATATATATATATATATATATATATATATATATATATATATATATATATAGTATATATAGTAGTAAGGGGAGCGCTTTCTCAGGGTGCAATATTCTGTCGAGGCAGCTAAATCTGGCAACCTAAGCCTATCGGGATTTTTATTGCAATGCAAATCACTCTACTCAAATTAACCTTCACGCTCTTTCCTGCCACCATTTTAGGGTGTTAAACCCATTGAAATTGGCTTCAAGTCTGGGGAACGAAATGGGATCAGGAAGTTACCTGAATTTGCAAAATCGCTGCGTTCACCTCACTCTCTTTCCTGACCATTTATTTTTCGCGGTTCAATCCGACAGAAATTGGTTCGAGTCTGGGGGTTCGAGTGGGTCCGTGAACCGACAAAGAAAAGGTCAGGAAGGTCCCTGAGAATGCGTCATTGCACGCAAATTCAGAAAAAGACCGTAGGCTTAAGTTGCCACATTTAGCTACCTCGGCAGCTAAATCTGGCTATATATATATATATATATATATATATATATATATATATATATATATATATATATATATATATATATATATATATATATATATATATATATATATATATATATATATATATATATATATATATATATATTATATATTTATAAAGGAAAATACACTAGTACCATTTACACCTCACGATCGATGGGGCAAACCTGAAGCAAAATTCTTGCGTCACTCGTTTGTTATTGTTTAAAAGAATAGTCCTCTTTGCGTGCATTAACATTTCATTCACTTAAAACAAAGAAAATCTAATTACAGTAATGAAATGAGTTCTAATCGTTAGTTTTATTATTTAAAAGGAGAATGCTTAACCATTGAGATTATATATATATATATATATATATATATAATATATATATATATATATATATATATATATATATATATATATATATATATATATATAATATATATATATATATATAATTTTTTTTTTTTTTTTTTTTTTTTTTTTTGACAATATATATATCCAAAGGTGTTCACAAAAACATTAAAAAAAATTTTTTGAAACCTTGCTTCTATGAAGCTGGAAATTATCTTTACACTGCGAGAATTTTTCATCCGCAGATATTCTAATTATAAATGGGCCTCATCCGCCCTTATATGGAGTACTACTTTCATATCAGGGGTGGCTCAGGTTTCACTCTTCTTTTGGAAAAGGTTGAGTCAAAGGCTAAAAGTCACTCGTATACCTCCACCTTTACGGCGTCCTCTTAGCAAACGATGTACATTGAGGGTACATAAACTTTGTGTGGACATTTGCAACTGCATGATTGTCCGCTGTGGTGCCTCCTCTTTCCAACCACTTCTGTTTTGTGGAATTCTCTTCCATATTCTCCGTTTCCTGGCGAATTTAATCAATTCATTCAAAACCCACGTCTGTGCTCACCTATGAAATGTTCGTTAGGTGGGACGTGTTTTATTTATTTATTTATTTATTTAGTTATTTATTTATTTGTTGCTTTACCACCCCTCCTTGAATAGGGTTCTGCCCGTGAGAGGTGGCGATATATAATATATATATATATATATATATATATTATATATATATATATATATATATATATATATATATATATATATATATATATATATATATATATATATATATCTTCCGGTGGGCAAGGTCGGAGGCCTACTAATTTCCACCGGAGTTGGAAAATTCCTATCCTGATCATTAGAGTCCGACATGTCGAGACCAACAAGCTTCTAAAAGATTGAGTGTTCTGAGGAGCTTTATGAATTTCTTCAAGCTACCCAGTTGCTTACTCTTTATAGGGGATGTTGTTCTCCCCTGTATGGAGTACGCTTGGGACATCTGAGTGATTCCACTCACACTATTCTCCTTGATAAGGTGGAATCTAGGGCTTTTCGTCTCATCAACTCTTCCCGCCCTCTCTTAATTTCTCGTCTTTCTGCCCGTTCGAATTGTTGCGTCACTCTCTCTATACTATCGCTATTACAATGGACACTGCTTTCTGAACTCTCGGGTCGCATTCCTTCTCCATTGAGAAGAGCTCGTGACCCACGCCTTTCTATACATTTTCACCCTATCTCTGTCTAACTTTCGACCACAGACTTAACCACTATGCTCAATCTTATATGTACTTTACTGGTAAAGTCTGGAACACACTCCCTTTATCTGTTTTCCCATCTTTCTTTGACTTGCACACCTTCAAACGCCTTGTATCTGGTCACGTCGGCCTTTAACGACCAAGGTCTGATGTTTCCCAACTCTGCTGGAAATTAGAAGGCCTCCGGCCTTTGCCCACCGGAGAATATATATATATATATATATATATATATATATATATATATATATATATATATATATATATATATATATATATATATATATATATATATATATATATATATATATATATATATATATATATATATATATATATATATACTATAATATATATATATATATATATTACATATATATATATATATATATATATAATTATATATTTTTTTTTTTTTTTTTTTTTTATTTTATATTATATATATATATATATATATATATATATATATATATATATTATATATATATATAAATATTCACGAAAGCTATATTGTGTTTTTAATAATAATAATCTATTAATAAATAACTATATATATATATATATATATATATCTAGTAATATATATATATATATATATATATATATATATATATATATATATATATATATATATATATATATATATATATATATATATATATATATATATATAATTTAATTATATATATATATATATATATATATTTTTTTTTTTTTTTTTTTTTTTTTTTTTTTTTTTTTTTTTTTTTTTTTTTTTTTTTTTTTTTTATATATATATATAATATATATATTATATATATATACTGCTATTGAAGATTCGAACCCTCACCTCTAAAATGGTAAGACAAAGTTTTATCAACTACACCACGAAGTTTCAAAAAGGAATCCCATTGGAAATGCTCACGATCACCAGCCACGACTTCAATCCCAAAGGACACCCCCGACCGCGCGCGGGTGTGGGAGTAGCAGGTATAATAATAATATATTAATATATATATATATAATAAAAACATTAAGTAATATAAGTATTTGTATGATTGCAAAAGACCTTGTTAGAGCCAGGCTCAAATTAAGTGAGAAACAGTCAAAAATTGAAGTCGTAACTTAAGTCAAAAGATGAGAACCATCCTTTTTTTTTTTTTTTTTTTTTTATTATATATATATATTTTTTTTTTTTTTTTTTTTTTTTTTTTTTTTTTTTTTAATCGGATCCAATTTAAATAAATTGTAATTAATTTTAGTACGAAGAATCGTTATTCTCTTTGCATTGTATTCAAACCAAAGTCATTTTATTCACGCGATTCTAATTATCAAAGGCAAAAAGGTTAAGATTTTTTTTTTTTTTTTTTTTTTTTTTAAATTGAATTTATGAATGCAAGTGAAATTTTAAATTGTATTCTTTTTTAATGTTCCGTTTCGTTAGGAGCTAATTCTTGTAACGTCGTGATATATATATATATATATATATATATATATATATATATATATATATATATATATATATATATATATATATATATATATATATAATATATATATATATATATATTATATATATATATATATATATATATATATAATATATATATATATATATATATATTATATATATATATATATATATATATAAATATATATATATATATATATATAAATTATATTATAATTCTTTTTTTTTTTTTTTTTTTTTTTGTTTTTGAAAAAACAATTATGTCAGTGGCAAAATTATATTTTATAATTACAAAAATAGCAAAAGTGTATGGTATATATGTAAAAAAAAAAATTTAAATTCATTCCATAATTTTCGTTGAAGGAAAAAAAATCCGAAAAATTTCTGCCATTATTATAGAGATTGAAATTTCTTTGAGAGCCACATCGAGATATTTTTTTTCCTCTCTCTCCTCAATCTCTCTCTCTCTCTCTTCTCTCTCTCTCTCTCCTCTTTTATTTTTAAAAAATATTTTAACAACTTTTGATTTTTTTTTTTTTTTTTTTTTTTTTTTTTTTTTTTTTTTTTTTTTTTTTTTTTTTGTGGTTTTATAGATTGATAAATGTTCAGGGTTACAATATGTGAAATACTTGCCAAGATCATTAGTTAAGAACACATAAAGATTTTCTTCTCACAGAATAATTTTACTGGATTAAATTAAATATCAAAGATGAGACAAAAGCTATAGGTTGAGTCCCCCATCATGGTTCCTACATTTTAGTGAATCCTCCATTGACTCCTTCCATTTCTTCCTAGGTCTTCTTCTCCAATGCACCCACTCCTAGCCAAAATCTCCTGCGAGTGTCTATGTATAACAATCTATGTATAAATTCTATGTATAACAATCTTTGCTCTCATTGCTTCCCAAACCCTTTTATTAATACTCGTTGTCTCCTGGTTTACAGAACTATTTTTCCCAGGATCTTCATATCTGCCACCTGTGTTCTACCGTATCTTCTTTTGTGGTACCACAGGTTCCCTCTCCTCATGCAACAGAATAGGCACAAATATAGTCTTGTATAATACGCTCTTGACCATGATTTATTTTTAGTGGTTCCTTAATATAGGAAGCTACTTTATCAGTGTTATCTCTGCTATTTCCTCCTTTCGCAGTAAAATTTTCTCTATCATACTTATATCATTTCAACATATTGAACTTTTCTTCCTTTTACACCTAATTTATTCAATCTTTCCTCCTCCTCCTCTTCTATAGTCACAGTCAATATTTTTCCTAGTTTATTTTCCCATTGACTCTCACTCTTACCTCCCTTTCATCATTTGAGGTGTGTGTGTGTTGTGTTTTTTTTTTTTTTTTTAACCCATTTAAAAAAAAATAAATAAAATATATATATATATATATATATATATATATATATATATATATATATAATATATATATATATATATATCATATAATATATATATATATATATATTATATTAATATATATATATATATATATATGGTATTATAATATAAATTTATAATTTAAAGTATATTTTGTGGGAGAATCTCATAATAAATAATGCCTTTATGATTCCACCATGCACAAAGCACAGCTTTTTTCAAATGGATATTCTTCTTTGGTAGCTGTTTTGGGGGATCCTTACGCAAACTTCAGGATATCTTTCGTACTTTAGTTTTCTTAAACAATCCATTTTTCACCCAACCATCAATTGTTTCAAAAAAGGTAAGCTTTCATTCCGTTTGGAAAGCTTTCACAAATAGAATACCGGTTCAAGCAGTTCTTTTTTATGAATATACATGAAACCCATTCATCATATGAGTAAGAAACGTATGCTAGATTTACTAGGTATTCATGAGCCGTACTTTTAGAAACGTTATATTTTATAAATTTCATATAATTTGACTAACTGAGCTTTAAATTTTGCAAACCACCTCCAACAGGTCAATTCACAAACAGCATTATAACCATAAACTTAATTCACAAATAGTTTTGTAGGTTAATTACTTTATTTGAAAACGGCTAATACATATATGTTATAAATATATATATATATTAATATATATATAATATATATATATATATATATATATATATTATATATATATAATAATATATATATATATATATATATATATATATATATATATAATATATATATCATATATATATATATATAGTATATATATATATATATATATATATATATATATTATATATATATATATATATATATATATATATATATATATATATATATATTAATATATATATATATATATATATATATATATATATATATATAAATTATATATAATATATATATATATATATATATATATATATATATATATATATATATATATATATATATATATATATATATATTTATATATATATATATATATATATATATATATATATATACACAGATGTTGAACTTGAAACAATTCCTGGAGTGCGTCTTGGATATTACAATTCGAGTATTTGTCGTGAATTGCCTTTCAAATTATGGGAAGACTTCGAAATCTGTTTCTTCACCAAATCAAGAACAATAAACCGTAGTAATGCTGATAAAATACATATATTATATCTTTATGATACTGATACCGTCATTGCTCTGGGTAAGTACTACATCTTTTTCGTGGTTGGTGATACTATTTTGTAGGGGGTCTATATTTGTTCCTATTTTGAATAAATGCATGGCACACCAACACATTTCTACGGAGGCTCCTTTTCCAACAATATATCGTGATTGATGGATAAATAATTAACAAAATTTGTAAAATTATTCGAATATATTTATAGTCTCTATAAATACTGAAATATATTTATAGTCTCTATAAATACTGAAATATAATTTAGTTTCTATATAATACTAAATACTATAATATATATATATATATATATATATATATATATATATATATATATATATATATAATATATATATATATATATATATATATATATATATATATATATATATATATATTATATATATATATATATAATATATATATATATACTATATACCAATATACTATGGTAGCAACCCGTCATTTTATTAAACATATCATTTATATGACTATATAATAACTTACAAAAAATAAAGCAGCAATTACATTTTAAAAATTTTCTTTGCATTAAAATACTCTTTTAAACGCCCTCTCATACGTATGACAATAACGACCTTCATTTAGCTTTATCTTTAAGTTATTTTAATTAAGCTGTATTGTGTTGTTTTTATTATTGCTTAATAGAAACATTAATAAATTTTAATTGAGGATAATTTGCAGAAACGAGGATTTATTCAAAATTTTTAATAAAATGTTAATATCAGTTAAAACCGTTAAAACCGTTAAAACCGTTGTCATAATTGTTAACAAAAATAAAATCAAAATTTTGTTTTCCTGAATTTAAATTATATTTTCCAAATAATCGAAAAAAAAATTTCTTTAAGATTTAAAAAAAAAAATATTTTTCATTATTTTTCTAAAGAAAAATATTTTTTTTTCAGATCAAATATATTATTCATTTCATCTTGATGTTAATGGAAACGTTACCAAGTACCTAAAACAAACTGAATTTGACACATGGAAGAGAATTTGCATCCAAAAGGAAAAATATAGCTCAGCTGTAAGTATATATATATATATATATATATATATATATATATATATATATATATATATATATATATATAATTATATATATATATATATATATATATATATATATATATATATATATATATATATATATAGAGAGAGAGAGAGAGAGAGAGAGAAAAGAAAAAAAAAAAAAAAAAAAAAAAAAAAAAAGACTCCAAATTAAAGGCCGACACATCTAATACATAATGTTTGAAATATGCAAGACAAAGAAGGAAGTTTGAAAGGGGAAGAGAAAAAGGAAGGGTATTCCAGACTTTAACAGTGAAGTACATGGAAGAATGAACATAGCAGTAAAATCTGTGGTTAGAGATGGACAAAGAGAAGAAGAGCTTATGTACAAAGGCATGTCGTCCGAGCTCTCTAGAAAATAGAATAATTCCGATTTAAGAATCCAGAAATATTGGAGACACACTGTAAAAGCTGATGAATTGATAAAACAAAAATCTCAAGACTCCACCAGACTAAGAAGGGTTTTTGTGTGAGGTTTACTTCATTCAGGGCTGAATGACACCCAGTGGGTGGCGTAAAGAAATTTCTAAGGCACCTCGGAACATCGAACCTTTTATAATCTTGTTTACTAAGAAACAAATCTTATTTGTCTTTTATTTTCTGTTTTTCTAAATTCCTTTGACCTTTCTAATATTGTGCACCAGTGCATGTCGGTCTTTAATTTAATTAATTTTTATTTTATTTTAATTTTTAATTTTTTTTTTTTTTTTTTTTTTTTTTTATTTTTTTTATATATATATATATATATATATATATATATATATATATATATATATATATATATATATATATATATATATATATATATATATATATATATATATATATATATATATATATATATATATTATAATTATATAAATATATATATAATATAATATAATATATATAATAAATTAAAAAATAAGTAAATAATATATATAAATAATATATAATAATATATATATACAATATATATATATATATATATATATAATATCCGTAATATATGCATTTATATATAATATATATATAAATATAATATATATATAGTATTTATAATTATATAATTATAATATATATAATAAAAAAAAAAAAAAAAAAAAAAAATAATATATATATATTAATTATGTGGTATAATTATTTATATATAATATTTATAATAATATTCGTAGAGTTATATATATTTATTAAACTATTATCTTAATCATATATGGTCAATACATATAACATATTTTTATTATATATATATATAAGCTATATATATTATATTATTTATAATATATATTATATATATAATATATATATATATATATATATATATATATATATATATTATTATATATATATATATATATATATATATATATATATATATATATATATATATATATATATATATATATATATATATATATATATATATATATATATATATATATATATATATATATATATATATATATATATATATATATATATATATATATATATATATATATATATATATATATATATATATATATATATATATATATATATATATATATATATATATATATATATATATATATATATATATATATATATATACCTTATTTAAATACTTTTTCATTTTTTTTTTCAATTTTTTAAAGGAGTGGGAGGGGAAGATTACGATTTGTGACCTAAAATACGTTTCAACAGTATTCGTGTATGAATATTTGGAGTATAATTCGTGGTCTAACAAGTTAATTTTATATAATATTTATAAAAAAAACTTTGGTTTATCACGTTCAATTCCATCGTAAAGCTGATTCCAAATCTGATATTTGATTTGAATGACATTGCAATGCATTGAACTCCTCCACACATCGATGCATGATTTTGCCAAACATAAAACATTTTCCTTATCTTTTTCGTGGCATTATAATTGTTGAGTAGAAAGTCAAAGTAATATTAATTGATATTTTAATATATATATATATATATATATATATATATATATATATATATATATATATATATATATATATATATATATATATATATATATATATATATATATATATATATATATATATATATATATATATATATATATATATATATATATATATATATATATATATATATTATGAAATTACTGATTATTTTTTTTTTTTCTGAATGAAAATATTTTGGCGTAACATTTCATATTATTACTGTCACTGATTCTGTATTCAGTTTTTGTTTCATTTATTTCGAGTTTCGGCCAATATACTTTCAATAACAGCAACAATATTAATCACAAGCATGCGATTGATATTAGGGGGTTTAATTAAATCAAATTAGCTACTTAGGGGTATGCAGGGGAAAGTAAAGGTTGAAATCGCTGGTCTAAGTTCATATATGTGTTGAAATTTCGTAGCTGACAACATTATACTCGCTTATGTTGTTCCTTTGGCATTGAAAGCCAAATCCAAAAAAATCTCACTTTGCTGTATACCTTCCATTGTACAATTTTAGCTTCTGTCGAATCAATCAGATTAATCCCGAAATTAGTCACAACAATCTCTGAATTACTACAGGGACTAACTAATGCAAATGCATTCTTCTGATATTCTCTTAACAATAAAAATGGGGAAAAATCGTTGTTGTAGAAGCTCGTAAAATTCCTTCTCAGCACAATTCCTTTCAACAATTCCATTTGGGATAAATTAGATATAGTCATTAAACCTTTACCTCTTCACTGTTGGCCTTTCAAAACAAAAATTGTACCCTTTGTGCCCTACAGACTTAAAACTGTGCATTTGTTTTTACATTTTTAAGGACTGTCTTGTTTATATTTGCATTCAAAATAGATCCTTTTGGGAACAATTAGCAAAATATGCAGTTTTTGGTTTTAATATTACTGATTATAACTATATAGGAGGCCATGGAGAAAAGGGTTTTACCATATAGGATGCTTTGTGCATAGATGCTTTTCTTATGATAAAGAAACTTTCGAGCAATTACCTATATTAAACGGAATGCTTTTGACCCTTTGACCTTTTGACCTTTTGACCCTTGTCAAGGACTTGTTTCTTTTGGTTATGTTTTTAATTAACCTTTACTAAAAAAAAATGTTTTGGATCAAAGTCTTCTTCTAATCCCCTCGACAGTCTTTCTTGACTTAAAATGTTGAAAGTCTCAATTTCTAGTCGTCTTACAATAATATATATATATATATATATATATATATATATATATATATATATATATATATATATATATATATATATATATATATATATATATATATATATATATATATTGTATATATATACTATATATATATATATATATATAACCCCCCATATAAGCTATATACAGGGCGAAACAACACCCTATATATATATATATATTGTTTATATATATATATATATATATATATATAGTATATATATATATAAAACAACCATGTTCTCTGCCCCAATTAGAAATACGAGAAGATCAGAGGTAGCTGCTCCAAGGCAACCCTCTTGCGTCTATAACTGTTGTTGAGGGGCGCCTTTCAAATAAAAGAGTAATAAGGGTGGAGTCATCAGCATAGGAGTGGATAGGAGATGATATAACAGAGAGAAGATCATTAATGAATAGAAAAAGTGTTGGGATAGGACAGATCCTTGAGGAACACCACTGTTAATAGATTTAAAGGAAGAACGGTGGCCGTCTACAACAGCGGCTATAGAACGACCGGAAAGGAAATAGAGAGAAGGTCACAGAGAGAAGGATAGATTCCGAAAGAGGGAAGTTTGAAATCAAAGCTTTGTGCCAGACTCTATCGAAAGCTTTCGATATGTCTAGCAACAGCAAAAGATTACCGAAATGCCGAATAGCGGAGGACCAAGAGTCAGAGAGAAGGGAAAGAAGATCACCAGTAGAGCGTTTCTTACGAAAGCCATACTGGCGATCAGAGATAAGATTAGAAGAATTGAGATGTTTCCAAATCTTCCTGTTAAGGATAGATTCGAAAACTTTAGAAAGAACGGAGGTAAAAGAAATTGGACGATAGTTGAGGGTAGAGGGTCCCCCTTCTTCGGCACAGGCTAAGAGCGCACGTTTCCAGCAAGAAGGAAGGTTGAAGTAGAAAGACATCGAAAAGTTTACCAAGGCAGGGTGCAAGCTCGGAAGCACAAGTTTGAGAACCACAGGAGGATACCGTAACCGTACGCCTTTTATGTTAAGCTCAGAGAGCAGAAATACATCTTTAGAAGAAATAATTTTAGGCATAAATGATTGGATAAGGAGAAGAACAGCTCAATCTCTAAGGTTGAATAGATATATATATATATATATATATATTATATATATATATGATATATGCATATTATATATATATATATATATATATATATATATATATATATATATATATATATATATATATATATATATATATATATATATATATATATATATATATCCATACAAATTCAACAGTGAATATGGATTTAAATCTAGAGATTTCTTCACATGTTAGAATCTCTTCATAAATAAATAGTGTCATCAAAATTCTATTAATGAGTAGTTCAACAAATTTTTAAAAAATCGAATCTATTGATGTTACCCTTAAAAGATTTTTGTTCTTCCTTCTATATATATATATATATATATATATATATATATATATGTATATATATATATATATATATATATATATATATATATATATATATATATATATATATATATATATATATATAATATATATATATATGTGTGTGTGCGTGTGTGTGTGTGTGTGCGTGTGTGTGAATAAGTGTTAAGTTGTTTTTTGATAACAAAATCCAAAATTCTATTTCAGGTCCACATTAGTATAAACTACAGAGAACCCAAACAAATTTCAATCCAAGATGAAGAAACTCTTAAAGGCATTATGGTAATATATATATTTTGATGATATATATATATATAATATATATACTATATATATATACCGATAATATATATACTATATATATATATATATATATATATATATATATATATATATATATGTATGTGTATGTGTGTGTGCGTATACGTATTATATATATATATATATATATATATATATATATATATAATATATATATATATATATATATATATATATATATATATATATATATATATATATATATATATATATATATATATATATAGTATAATAATATATATATAGAAAGAAGTTAATCTGATGAGAGGAGAAAAGTTTTCAGATATAACTTTAGGAATGGATTCATCTTCTTCTTCATTCATTACAAGAGATGGAAATGCTTCTATTTGTTTCGGGAATCCCTATTCATCATATTCTCCATACAATGTCACCATTGCTGGCCTCGTAATTCAGCATCAATTAACACAGGCTTTACAAAACGATAACTGTATAGGATCACTGAAAAATTATGAGTTATTGGATTTCGGTGATCAATTATGGGATAGTTATAATGTTAATCAGTTAAATTTAACTATAACTGAATTATGTTTTGACACTTTTGTTATTCCTTTTATAAATCAGAGTGGGAATTATGAGGAACATGCTCAAGTATGTAATAATTTGGGTGGTCGGCTTTTGCATCTCGAAGAAATTTTATATTTTCAAAACTATTTCTTGTCTTTCTTTTCTGATATAGAATCTAGATCCATTTTAGCTGCAAAACAAATAACTAAATCTCACTTTTGGCTTTATGACGAAACTACACTGAATAATTCTTTGAAAATATTTTGCCATTCTCACTATTTTCCATCCAAAATAAGCAAAAACACGATAATTATACAGGAAAGGTTTCCGTGTCAAGTAGATGCAGATTATGGCTTTTGTATTACTCCTTGTGAGACCGATTTTACCTATTATGGACCGTTAATAAAAAATGAAAGAAATTTTTTCCTAAGAAAAAGGGACTTTTCATTCGTCATATCAGGCATATACGGGTCTGAAATTAAACTACGAGATGACAAGTGGGTTTGGAGTTTTTGGCACAAAGAATTTAGAGGACTAAAATCAACATTGCCCGTAGGAAGGAAGGTATGGGTATCGGAGAAGACTGCCATAAAAAACCTTTTTACATTTACTCATTGTAAAGATTCTGAATTTGAATGTTCAAATGGAAGTTGTTTACCTTGGAATGTTAGATGCAATGGACTTATTGACTGTTTTGATGAAAGTGATGAAAAAAACTGCTTACGCATTGTAAAACAAAAAGATTATTCTGTCCATGTTCCTCCTCCTCCCAAAATAAATGGAGAGCCATTTAATATTTACTATGAAATAAATTTACTTAACATTGATGAAATAAAACCAGAAAGAAGATTTTTAAAAATTGAGTCAACAATTATATTATCATGGCACGACCCAAGAATTGAATTCTGGAACATCGCTAGGAATGAAAACATTAATATGACAGACATTTGGACTCCACAAATAATTTTAGTTGGAAATGTTTATCAAGGATCCAAACTTGAACTTGAAAATAAGAAGATCTTCAAATCTTGCAAGAGTGACCCAGAATTCAATGAAACAAGAGATACTAGGATTCCTTCAACCGAAGATCCTTTTATGGGTAATTTATATATATATATATATATATATATATATATATATATATATATATATATATATATATATATATATATATATATATATATATATATATATATATATATATATATATATATATATATATATATATATATATATATATATATATATATATATATATATATATATATATATATATATATATATATATATATATAATATATATATATATATATATATATATATATATATATATATAATATTATATATATATATATTTAAAAATTAGAACTTATTAATAAAAATTATGAAGCGCGAAAAGTTTCTTGTATTCGTATTAACAGAGAGAGAGAGAGAGAAAGAGAAGAGAGAGGAAGAGAGAAGAGAGAGTATTTTGTTATATTAAATGAATGAGTAATCTTGAATGTTGAACCTAAATCTCATATAAATCATATATGTGGTCAGTCTGCTTCAACGTAATGTTCAGACTTGCAAGTTTTATCATTTTTAATAGGCAATTGCAATGACTCAAGAAATTCAAAGAAATCTTCGCCTTATAGGGATTTTTTTTGGTGTCTAAATATACGATTATTTGTCTTCATTTCTGATTTTAAATATTATTTTGTGTGAAAATTTGTTTCCATAATCTGTTATGCAATTAATATTACTACCAGGCGATATACCTAAATGTATCGACAAATTTAGTAATCATACATATTTTGCACCCAAGAACCTCCTCTAATATATATATATATATATATATATATATATATATATATATATATATATATATATATATATATATATATATATATATATATATATATATATATATATATATATATATATATATATATATATATATATATTATAAATTAATTTTTTTTCAGGTACCTTCATCAGAGGGAAAGATATGAAAATATTATTTACATTTAGAGCTGCTATGGAAATTCCCTGTCGTTTTAACATTGAAAAATATCCATTTGGGAAACAATCGTGCAACGTTGCGTTCATGATAGAAAATGCCGAATATAACTCGGAGTTCAAATACATTCAAAAAGAATGGGAAGAAAATAATTCAGATATAATCTACAATGGTAGTAAGGAGCTTGGAGCATATAATTTTATTAGTGCTAATCATGAAGTACGTGAAAATGGAGCTGTTCTTCTAACCATCCATTTGGGAAACGTGTACGGATACCACGTACTTACAAGTTTCGTACCGAGTGTTTTAACTTGCATCATCACATACTCAACACTCTTTTTTCCAATAAAAGATTTCAGTAATAGAGTTATGGTATCCATGGTAGCTCTTCTTGTTCTCGCAGTTCTCTTTACACAAGCAAGTAACTCCTCAATTACCACTCCTTATTTGAAGTTGTTAGATATCTGGTACGTAGTTTTAATATGTTATTGTTTCATGATCATAATTTTCAATATTTGGTTGCAAAAAGTTATTTCCATCAAGGAGAGGAAAGCTAAAAAAGCCTTATTAAATCTCAGCGAAGATGAAGACATTACTCCTGACTCCATCTCTCGGTGGAAAAAGAAAATGGTTATGTATAATTTTACTGCAACAGTATTTTTCTCAATATTTTATGTGTTATTTATTTTTTTCTTTTGCTTGGTTGCAAGTGGAATTATTTAAATCATGCTCATACCTTTATAATAATCGTACAACTAATATCCCCAGTAATTCAGTAGTCTCTTTGTCTTCATTTTAAATGATTATATTATGATTCCAGAAAATTAATGAAACTAATTTACTTCTCAAAAGAGTTAATTGGCCAACGAAATAATATAAGGATTTAATAAATATATATATTTTTTCTAGTGATCTCCCTCTGTTATTATTGAAAGAGAGAAAGACCAAAGAACTACATTATCATAATACAAATAAAGGCAATTCTTTCAGAAGTTTCTCTCTTTTATCTTCGAGTTATGTCTTTTCTATATTGTCTACAGAATACTTCATGCAAAAAAAAGAAAAAAGTATCTAATCAGGTTATAAAATTACCGATTTTTTCATGGATATACGCAAATATTTTATGAAAGCAAATATTAACCTTTTTCTGATTTGAATTATCAATATTGCTCAAACAATTAAATTTGACAACTAAATTGCTAGTCATATTTACTTAATTAACTAATTGTTTAATAATTTCAATTAAAGAGATGCGGATGACGATGAATTCCAATAAATATTTTTTACGTTTGTTTAAATAAACTTTATAATGCATTTGTCTTTCATAACCTTTAGAACCAAATTCAAAGTAAATACCCGTTTCATAAATAATAACTACGGAATTTACGACTGTCAAACAAAATAATAGAATATCTAACTCAATTAAGATTTTGAAATGTCTTTGACAATATTTGCAACAAACAATTTTTTATTCATTTTTGAAAATCCATTTAACAGTGACAGACGGAAATATTTTTGAGGAGCACCAAATTACTTCAAAGTTTGGGTTCCCTTTTCCAGATTTCCAGATATATATATATATATATATATATATATATATATATATATATATATATATATATATATATATATATATATATATATATATATATATATATATATATATATATATATATATATATATATATATATATATATATATATATATATATATATATATATATATATATATATATATATATATATATATATATATATATATATATATATATATATATATATATATATATATATATATATATATATATATATATATATATATATGATATAGATTTCCAATGTAATCAGCTTCTTTCTCAAGACAAACATAAGAATAAAAATTTAATGATATAAATACAAACTTTGCCTCATTAATGAAAATCGATATTGGCGCCGTTATTATAATGAAGTGAGAAAGAAAAAAATATCACCAATATTTAGTGTGTTGCACAAAATCGGAAAAGGGAACTCTTTTTAGTAAGAGTAATTTTTATTTTGATTGTGGGAAAAAGAGGATATTCGACATGAAATTGTAGTTAATATTCTCATGTGAATAGGAAAAATAAAAGGGTATTAAAGTTGTTTAAATATTACTTAAGTAAGGTTAGAAAACAAAATAGTTTTGTTTGTCTTTTCGAAAGAATTAAGTAATTAAAACAAAAAAAATGTTATTTTCCTTTAAGGAGATCATTTTATTTCTTTTAATGTTTTTTTTTTTTTTTTTTTTTTTTTTTTTGTAAATTTCATTCACACCTATACGGCAACTACAAGATGAGTATAGTTTTTTTTTTTTTTATAATTATTGGACGTCGTAGATGCAAATGTAGAGGTGTCTATCTATCTACCACTCACGAGTCGGAAAATGCGTGGAGCAGAGCTTCACACCTTAGGAAAAAGTTCGTGTGCCATGCATGCACTCCTGTAATAATAATAATAATACCAATCTTACGTCTTGCTGAGAAAGATTTAACTTGTTTGTAGCATAAAACACTTCCCTGCAACTTCAGGGCTTTCGTCAGTCTTAATATTATGATTAGTATGTTTGTAACAAATTTGTTACCTTCTTTTTGTTTTTTCTTTTATATTTTGTTGAAAATACTTTTTTTATAATATATATATATATATATATATATATATATATATATATATATATATATATATATATATATATATATATATATATATATATATATATATATATATATATATATATATATATATATATATATATATATATATATATATATATATATATATATATATATATATATATATATATATATATATATATATATATATATATATATATATATATATATATTATAATATATATATATATATATATATTTTTTTTTATTCAGTCTATCTATCTTTCTATTTTTCTGGCAATCTATATATATCTATTTATACCTCTACATTTATCTATATTTTATCTATATCTATCTATATATATTTTATACCTCTATCTGTATTTATATGTACTTTATCTATATCTATTTATACCTTCTACATTTATCTGTATTTATCTATACTTTATCTGTATTTATCAACATCTATTTATATCTAACTATATTTATCTATTTATCTATCTATCTACCATAGGACCAGTGAGCAGCATTTTTAACATGAAAGTATTTTATGGAATAAAAATATAAATTTTTAATATTTAATTTAAATATTGCAGTAAAGTACTCTTTATTTTAAAATACTTTTGTGTATTAATTGAAGGAATAAAGAAGAGGGTCAGAAAAAAAAATTAATCCTCTTCTGTTCAACTCAAATAAAGGTTTTAAAAATGAAAGGTTTAAAACAAGATTCCAAACTGTGGGTTTAAAATAATAAACCCAAATTGAGGGTTTAAAATTATATCCCCAAATGGAGGGTTTAAAATTATAACTACAAATAAAAGGTTTAAAACCATAATCTCAAATGGAGGATTTAAAACTTAAACTCTAAGTTTAAAATAATCCCTAAATGAAGGGCTAAAATCATATCCCCCAAAGTGAAGGTTTAAAACCATAGCCCCAAATGGAGGATTTGAAACCATAACCCCTAAATGAAGGGTTTAAAACCATTATCAGATATGGAGGGATTAAAATAATAAACCCCAAATGGGGAGTTTAAATCCATAACCCTAACCTTGATGCGAACACGGCCTTCATCAATCTATCTGATAAATATTTTAGTCTTTCCATAAGCAATTATTTCATCTAGTATCAATTTATTATTTTTAAACAAATATTATTATCCTCCCATTCCATTTAAATAAAGTTTCTGAAAACCTTCTTATGCAAATTTACCGATCAATTTCATGTCATTATAAAATGTTTTCTCTCTTACGTAACATGTGTTCAAGAGACCAAATATGAATTATAGATGTCGATGTCTAATATATATATATATATATATATATATATATATATATATATATATATATATATATATATATATATATATATATATATATATATATATATATATATATATATATATATATATATATATATATATATATATATATTAGGTAATTTGTATATGAATATGGAAAAAAATATAAAATGCTTTGATGCAGTTCTTCAGCTATTATTTCTATCGTAAGTTATATATATATATATATATATATATATATATATATATATATATATATATATATATATATATATATATATATATATATATATATATATATATATATATATATATATATATATATATATATAGGGCAGCTTCTGTTAAATAAATTACTTTTCGCTGACTCAAAGGAGAAAAATTACAATTGCTTGAATGGTATGGATTAATAGGTATGTATTTAATCCATTACCAAATAATAAGAACAGATTATGGAATTTACTTATTAAACGTTAATATTATATATTCTGTAAAATCCTGATTCAGAAAAGAAGTGAACCTTTCTATGTGCCTCTATGAAACAAAGTAAAAGGTGATAATATTTACTATTAATTAAAATATCTAATTTCTAGTTTTTGGATTACGCTGCTTTAAAATAATGTCTTTGGTAGTTGTGTTTCTTATTCTTATATTTATCAATAAAGGAAAAAAAAAAGTCATGAATTTTGGTTTACTTATATAATGTTTAATAATGTTGGAAAACATTGATTAATAAAAGCATGCGGAACCAAAATAGATACCATAATTCCATTGTATATGTGTTTAATCCATTTGAAATTGTTAAGAGATAATGCATATTGGCCTTTTAATCTATTAAGTGTAGTATATCTTTTTAAAACCAAAAGGTAGATGGCGATATTTACCCGGTGAATGAAACTTCATT
>SEYY01018409.1:35000-45000 GCA_009176605.1 Armadillidium nasatum
TTTCCTGACACCATTTTGGGTGGTCAACCCATTGAAATTGGCCCCATGACGGGGGAAGGGACCTCGCGGGGCCCCGTGAATGTCCCAAAATTGGAATGAAGAAGTTACCTGAGTTTGAAAATCGCTGCGTTCACCTCACTCTCTTTCCTGACAGTTTATTTTTTTTTTTTTTTTTTTTTTTTTTTTGCGTTCAGTCCGGCTGAAATTGATATGAATCTGGGGGTCAGCGTGGGTTCGTGAACCGACAAAGAAAAGGTCAGGAAGATTCCTGAGAATGTGGCATTGCACGCAAATGCAGAAAGACCGTTAGGGCTCAGGTTGCCAGATTTAGCTACCTCAAAAAACTCTGGCATCCCCGAAAGTTCAAACTATACTACTTAGGCCCAAAGGATAAAAAGGAAATTCAGTAAAAAAAAATATTGTTATTATTATTATTATTATTATTATTATTATTATTATTATTATTATTATTATTATTATTATTATTATTATTATTTTTATTATTATTATTATTGAAATTATTATTATTAGTTATTATTATTATTATTATTATTATTATTATTATTATTATTATTATTATTATTATTATTATTATTATTATTATTATTATTATTATTATTATTATTATTATTATTATTATTATTATTATTATTATTATTATTATTATTATTATTATTATTATTATTATTATTATTATTATTATTATTATTATTGGGCTCAAAGAACGAATTCGTCTCCCCAGAATTGATATTATATTACAATAATTTTCTTCATAAATCTTTATTTATTTTATTCCTCAAAATAAATAAAAATTAAAAAATATTATTATTATTATTATTATTATTATTATTATTATTATTATTATTATTATTATTATTATTATTATTATTATTATTTTAGTGTGCACCAATCATTGAAATTGATTTTTGTACGCAAAGTTTATCATATTATCTGAAATATATGAATTGGTTCGCCAATGAATTAATGAAGTAAAGAGTTTTGTTTTTATTAAAAAAAAAAATAAATAAAATAAAAAAATAAATAAAATAAAAAAAATAAAAAATAAAAAAGTTTTAAAAAAAATCAATATGTTTGTTCTCAATAAAAGTAGAATTATATTGGAAATTTTTTTTTATTTTTCAAAATTTCAATGTAGACCACACTGAGTGGTTGGGCTTCTTTCATGCTGAGCAGGTGGAAAGGAAGCCAAATCATTCAGCATTCTCAACGATCTGGAGCAGTTGATTAGAGAACCTACGCATATCCCAGATCTTCCTAAACAGTTCTTGAACACACTTAACTTATGCTTCACCACTATTCTTTCTAAATATAAATCCCATTTTCAACCTTATTGGTAACTCTGGCCACAATCTTATAGCTCTTAGATGCGATACTTTTTCTACAGCAGCTCCACCATGCACTAAACTTACTTTCTGGCACTTCAATCGAGTTAATTGGGGGGCACTGTGCCGTTTCTTTGATAACTACCCTTGGAATGAATCCTGTTTTGACCCGGAGAATGCTTCTATGTCGGACGAAAAGGTAGAGGCAGTAATCGCCGATGGAATGAGATGTTCATTCCAGCTTCAACCAAATCTTTTCCTCCTCAAAATTCATGGTTCGATGGTCCTTGCTCTCTTGCCATTCATGAAAGAGACAATGTTTATCGTACATGGAAAAACTCTAATTCTCCTATCGCTCTTGCTAATTTTCATTCAGCTCGGAATCGTTGTAGGGATATTATTCGATGGGCCAAGCGTTCTTTCACTAAAAGAAGGTGGTCTGACCTCCTTGGGTTGTCCTACTAATAAAAGTTTCTGGCCTCTAGCCAAAAACATTTCTAATAACTTCTGTAAATCAGCCTTTCCTCCTCTTATTCGTCCTGACGACTCTGTTACTAATAATCCTCCTGAAAAGGCAAATCTCTTCTTCCTTTTTCCTCCCATTCAATCCTGAACGATTCCGGCTCCCCTCCTCCTACTCCTTCTCCTTCTCCTCTGAGGTGTTCCATGCCATCATCTGTGATTACACATGATGAGGTCCATGGGACCCGCGTGTTTTGAGGGAGTGTACGTTTAAACTGGCGCCTGTCCTCGTTCAACTCTACTCTCTATACCTTAATAATTAATACTCATACTTTTAATCAATTCTGGAAGAGCGCATAAATTCAGCCGATCTCGAAGAATGTTAGCAGCTTTGATCCCTCTAGCTATGGTCCAACATATCTCACTTGTGTTCTGCCCAAAATCTTTGAAACTCTCCTTTCTCGTATTTCTAACTGAGAATAGAAAAAATGATCGTTTTAAACGTTTCAAACACAAATTCCTTCATCTATTTATTCCGAAAATAATGTTTAACAAAACTATATAGCATCTTTAAAAAATCCCAACCCAGACCAATATGCTTAATATTTTTTATGCTTATTTTTCTCAAAGTCTTTCTTGGAAAGATCACACTGATTCACCAAATAAACAAGCTGATAAAACGTTATATGTCTCTAAAACTTCTTCACTACGCCTTATTTGATCACTTTGTTAGGCGGTGTTGTCTAATTCTGCATAGAGCATTGTTCATATATTTTGAATGATTTCACTCAAGCAGTTTTTTTTTAAAGGTATCATAGATAAAGTATTAGATAGGAATAAGACAAAAATTTTAAAAATTTACTAATCACAACCGCTTCGTAAGCAGTTATTAAAAGTAATAATTTTTCATATATATATATATATATATATATATATATATATATATATATATATATATATATATATATATATATATATATATATATATATATATATATATATATATATATATATATATATATACAGAAAGAGAGAGAGAGAGTGAGTTTCAAATTATTTTTAAAAATAAATGCTTTTAAATTTTTCCCGCTTCAGATTTTTACAAGATTACAGAATTGGAATTTGCGTGGCTACCAGAGGGACTCATCATTGACCCAAAAGTTTATGAACAATTAGCAAACTATTATGTTAAACTGTATAGCAGCGATTTTACTAAATGCCCCTGCAAAGACTGTATTCCAGGTAGACTGTGGGAAGCTTTTTTAATCGATCTAATTGGAAGTTATTATTTTATTATGTTATAATATTAATTTAGTTTACGCAACAATAAGAATATATTTAAACTTAGAATATAACTTGTAGAAAACGAAATACAAGGGTAAATATTATATTTTTATACAAAGAAATAAAATTGGGTTAATAAAAGAAAATTAAATAAATATTAATACAACAAATTTTGAAGTTTATTAATAAAAACCCAATAAATATTATATATATATATATATATATATATATATATATATATATATATATATATATATATATATATATATATATATATATATATATATATATATATATATATATATATATATATATATATATATATATATATATATATATATATATATATATATATATATATATATATATATATATATATATATATATATATATATATATATATATATATATATATATATATATATATATATATATATATATATATATATATATTGATTTTTTATTTCTCATTTGAAAAAAATAATAAACCAATTGTTTAAAATATATGAATTATAAGATATCAGTAATAATTTATTCAAATGATTTGTTTTTCTAATCTGTTTTATTAATATATATATATATATATTATATATATATATATATATATATATATATATATATATATATATATATATATATATATATATATATATATATATATATATATATATATATATATATATATATATATATATATATATATATATATATATATATATATCAGATGTTTCTCCTTGCATCCAAGTTTTCATCGATTTAAAAAGACGATTTTTAGTCCATATTTTAAGTTATTACATCCCTTCGACACTCTTCGTTGGAGTCTCTTGGGCCTCTCTTTTCTGGCCCGCTGATATCATCCCAGGGAGAACGGTTCTCCTCATTACGTCTTTACTCACTGTTTCTTCATTATACGAATCTTCACGGTTTGATATATATATATATATATATATATATATATATATATATATATATATATATATATATATATATATATATATATATATATATATATATATATATATATATATATATATATATATATATATATATATATATATATATTATAGTATATATATATATATATATATATAGGCTCGTGATCTGGTTGCAGGTTTGTGCAAGTTTATGCAAAACTAACTAGTGTACAACTGTTATATATTACTTTTTATTTATTAATTTTTTTAATAGGATAAAATTTTTCATAAATTGCCTCTTATCTATATATAATAACACTCCAATGAAGCGGTTATTTAATGTAAGAAAAAATGTCATATACAGTTTTTGATTAGTTTTTTCAAAACGAAGAAAATACTGTGTTTGCAGAAATTTTGCAAACGGATGCTTTAATATAACGGACGAAAGAATTGTGTATGCACAATTGCTACATGAGCGTTTTGCTTCAACCGATATGGTTTGCAAAGCAAATGCAAACCGTCTGCACGCAAATAAAACATTTTAGCGCACGAAGCATTTTGAAAGAGGTTATATATATATATATATATATATATATATATATATATATATATATATATATATATATATATATATATATATATATATATATATATATATATATATATATATATATATATATATATATATCGTTCCATTTTTATGTCAGAACTTAGTTTAGTTTGTGACTCAAGTTTGACGAGTGAGGAAGTTAAATAGTAGTGATGTCTTAATTAATTTTAATATAATTTAATTAATTATAGCTTGTAAAATCTGAAAAAGTGCCGAAAAGTAAAAGGATTTAAAATATTTTAATTAGTTTGTTTGTAGTTTGAAACATAAATTATGTTGAAAATAGCTTGAAAATTTTGAAATAAGCTTGAATCTATTTTTTCCTATTATAAATGTTATTTTTTATTATATATATATATATATATATATATATATATATATATATATATATATATATATATATATATATATATATATATATATATATATATATATATATATATATATATATATATATATATATATATATATATATATATATATATATATATATATATATATATATATATATATATATATATATATATATATATACTATATATATATATATATATATATATATATATATATATATATATATATATATATATATAATATATATATATATATATATATATATATATATATATATATATATATATATATATATATATATATATATATATATATATATATATATAATATATGCCACTGATGATTATATATTATGAAGTTCGGTTTTTTTTTAAATTTTCATAATATCTATATGTGATACGAATACATGAGCATACTACAGACTCTATAGTATATTCTGTGTAACAAGTCCTCAAAGTAATGGTTTTTTAGAAGTTTAGAATTTTCTTTTGTATTTTTTAGATTTTGTTTTTTTTTTTATTCTTTAGGTAATTGGACAAAGGGAATCTCTGAAAAAATTTGCTTGATGAGAGCGGGTCGCGATGAAAAAAAAATTTGAGAATCCCTTCTCTCTACAAGATAGAATACGTTTTGAGTCATTTAAACACATCAGAAAAATATTATTTTAGGTTTACGAAAAAATGTAAAAGAAATAAATCATTAATTTAGGAGAGCATCACTTGTGTTGAATTTGTGATAGAGACTGAAGGGCAGTATTTTGTCTGCCTGGAGGGACGTCATATGCCCTTAGTTGGTGAGGTTCGCTTTAAAAAAAAAAAATCATTAACACATTTTGTCCATTTTAATGAAGATAAAATTTTAATAGTTCGTCTTATCTATATTACAAAACTCATTAAAATAAAATTGATTTCTATTAAATTTTGGAGACCACAGTTTTCCTTAACGATCCTCGTAAAATCGAATTTACTGCACACTCTAGTAATATATATATATATAATATATATATATATATATATATATATATATATATATATATATATATATATATATATATATATATATATATATATATATATATATATATATATATATATATATATATATATATATATATATATATATATATATATATATATATATATATATATATATATATATATATATATATATATATATATATATATATATATATATATATAATATATATATATATATACACACATAACAGGGCGGACAGTCCAACCACCAGCTATGTCAAAGCTTTGGATACTTGGATGTTTCTTTCTATTGTTTTATCTGCTTTAGCGCTGTTTGAATACGCTATTGTTCTACAGTAAGTATATATATATATTATATATATATATATATATATATATATATATATATATATATATATATATATATATATATATATATATATATATATATATATATATATATATATATATATGAACCTTGTTAAAAGGTGGACTGTTGCAGATTTTCTTGATAAATATATGAAATACTTGAAAGAGAGCGAGAGAGAAACAGACAGAGAGTGTCAGTGTCTTCATATTTATTATATATAAAATAGGAGAAACCTAATTTGAAGATACAAATACGAACATTTGTCTACGAATGGTTCCTTCCCTCTATCCCCTGACTCTTGAGTGGTGGAAAATATATGCAATATTCCTAAGGCATCATAAACATGTTTAAAGTATTAATAAGGAAGATTCTGGCAGTAAGACTTAATTTTACATTATCAGTATCAAACTGGAAGATTTTATAACTTTTTTCAGGGTAATTTCTCGAATTTTTTTTGAACAATTTTCTTTCTTTGCAACTTGCTTCAAACATTCCTTATAAAGTTTCTTGATAATCGTCTGTGACTGGTATTACTAACAAGGACATCTATGAATATTATAAATATTTGACAATTAAGCAATTTCATTTTTCCAATACGTGCAATAACTACTGATTGCATTTTATTTGAATATTGATATCATAAGAACAAAAAGATTCAGAATAATAAAATTATATATATATATATATATATATATATATATATATATATATATATATATATATATATATATATATATATATATATATATATATATATATATATATATATATATATATATATATATATATATATATATATATATATATATATATATATATATATATATATATATATATATATATATATATATATATATATATATATATATATATATATATATATATATATATATATATATATATATATATATTAGTGATGGCATCCGCATCCGCATCCGCATGCGCGGATGCGGAACATCCGCACAAAAATCAACATCCGCATCCGCATCCGCATCCGCATTTTCGAAAATTCAACATCCGCATCCGCATCCGCATCCGCACTTTCAGAAATTCAACATCCGCATCCGCATCCGCATCCGCACTTTCAAAAATTCAACATCCGCATCCGCATCCGCATCCGCACTTCTCCAAAATTCGACATCCGCATCCGCATCGCATCCGCAAATTAGAAAATATGACATCCGATCCATCACTAAAATATATATATATATATATATATATATTATATATATATATATATATATATATATATATATATATATATATATATTAATATATATATATATATATATATATATATATATATATATATATGCGAATTGTAGATCAAGAGTGAGGGTGAAGAGAGAACTATCGGATTGGTTTAACATAGGAGTGGGATTGAGAATGGGGTTTGTAATATCTCCATGTTATTTAATCTATTTATGAATGGTTTACTTAGAAAAATGGAGAGAAAAGGGAAGAGTATTACGTTGAGAAATATGGAGGGTGAATGTGAAGGGAATGTTTTACCTTTTGCAGATGATGCGGCATGTGTTGGTGGCAGAATCTGGAGAAAAGATGAGAATACTTGTGAGAGAGTTTGAAGGGAAATTTTTAAAATTGAAATTCAATCCAGCGAAGAATAAAGTAATGAGGATTGGAGGTGGGGATGAGGAAATGTGGAGGGAGGAATTGGTTTGTAGAAGTGTGAGAATGGAAACTTGAGGAGGTGAATGAACTCAAATATCTAGTAATGTTGGGTGGAAGGTAAGGGTGGGACGGAAAAAAGAATAAAGAACAGAGTGGTAGAAGGAATGAAAGTATTGGGGGGCCTAAGAAAAGTATGGAAATAAGGAAAAATTTCGAAAGAAATAAAGATAAGAATGTTTGAATGTATGTGTTCCCCTTCTGTATTGTATGTGTGTGAAACATAGACGATAAGTGCTCGGTAGAGAAAAAGTTTCAATGTCTTTGAGATGAAAGATTTGAGAGCGATATTTAAATTGAGAAGGATTGATAGGATTAGAAATGAAAGAATAAGGGAGATGTGTAAATGGAAGAAGAGTGTAATTGATAGAGAGGAGGAGGATGTGCTAAAATGGTATGGACATATGTGAAGAATGAAAGAGAACAGAATGGTTGGCAAGGTACGTAGATCCGATGTAGATAGGGATAGGGGAAGGCCGAAGTGGAGATGGATGGATGGAGTGAGAGTGATTTTGATGAAAGGAATTTGAGTTTAGACGAGGGTAGAAGATTTGTGGAGACAGAGATGGAGGGAGGTGGTGAAAGCGTTGAAAGGTAAGAATAGTTATGTTTGTAAGGGAAGTGTGGCGGCACCACCTCACGAAAGTGGGAAAGGTGATAGTGAAATAAATAAATATAATATATATATATATATATATATATATATATATATATATATATATATAATATATATATATATATATATATATATATATATATATATATATAATCCGCATCCGCATCCGCATCCGCATCCTCAAAAATTAACATCCGCATCCGCATCCGCATCCTCATCCGCATCCGCACTTTCGCACCGCATCCGTATCCGCATTTTTTAAAATTCAACATCCGCATCCGCATCCGCATCCGCACTTTTTCGGAAATTCACATCCGCATCCGCATCCGCATCCGCACTTCAAAAATTCAACATCCGCATCCGCATTTTCCAAAATTCGACATCGCACATCCGCATCCGCAAATTGAAAATATGACATCCGATCCATCACTAAATATATATATATATATATATATATATATATATAATATATATATATATATATATATATATAATATATAATATATATATTATATATATATATATATATATATTTATCGTTTTTTGAGGTGGAAGAAGAAACAAGACAAAGTAAGCATAACGAAAGTGGTTCCAAAGTCTACGAAGGTAAAGAAATAAAAGTATTCTTTTTATATTATGTACTTAGATTTTAACACACATACACAAACAGACACACTCACACACACACACACACACACACACACACACACACCATATATATATAATATATATATATATATATATATATATATATATATATATATATATAAATATATATAAATGTTCACATCTTACGGGCATTACCCTATTCAAGAGAGGAACTTTTCTTGGTAGTATATACCTAGGATCCACAAGTGGGATCGAACCGGCGCCCTCAAGCACGTGAGTCAATCACTCTACCGTTTGAGCCACGTAGAGTTATATATATATAAAATATATAATTATATATATAATATATATATATATATATATATATATATATATATATATATATATATATATATATATATATAGTTCACCACCACTCAAGGAAAAGCCCTTTTCAAGAGGGGTAATACAAAAGAGAAAAGAGGAAAAAAAAAAACACCAGAGTCGAATCTAAACACTTCTCTCAGGTGGGCACAGACGGAAGCCTTGAAGTGAGAAAGATTATACAGCAGGAAAAAAATAGATAATGGTAGAGAGTTCCACAGAAAGAGGTAGCTGGAAAGAAGGAGGAACCACAACGGGAAAATTATTAAAAGCTACTAAATAATATTGAAAATATTAAAATTATGGTTATTAAAACAAACAGAGAGTAAAATTGGACTAGAGCAATTTAATTAAACAACATATATATATATTATATATATATATATATATATATATATATATATATATA
>SEYY01018409.1:50000-52500 GCA_009176605.1 Armadillidium nasatum
CTGCAAATTTTGTGGAAGAAAAATACCAAAAATTTGAAAGAAGAACCGGAGCTCTTCGGGAAAATATTCTTACCTCTCGTTTACATCATATTTAACTTTGTCTATTGGACTTATTATGTTAAAAACAAGTGATTAAAGAGTTGCGCTCCTACACATATAAGAAGAAGAATAAAGATATAATCTACGGTGAATAAACAAACTGTTTAAATAGCTAAATCACTATTATTATTATTAAAAACAACTTGTAATATTATATTTGCTCTTCTGTCACCTTGTTGAATTTGTATGGATTAACATTAAAAATTATGCATGACTGATAATGGCTTCACTGATTGGTTAAGCGCTTATCCAATCATAGCGCATTTAATGAAACTTCATCAAAAGAACTTTTATGCTATCAAAATAATAATTATCTCCTATAATTTATGGAGCATAATTTAATTATTGTTTATTACCAGTTAAATTTTTAGCATAATAATAATAATAATAAAATAAAACAGAAACCAAGCTTTTAAAGTCCGATTTCTTTTATTTTAATATTAATACTGTTACTACTATTATATATAGTAATAATAAAAAATAATAATAAAATATTGAAACAGTATGAATAATAATAAAAAATAACAATAATAATGATATTAATAATAAATAATAATAATAATAATAATAATAATAATAATAATAATAATAATAATAATAATAATAATAAAATAATAATAATAATAATAATAATAATAATAATAATAATAATAATAATAATAATAATAATAATAATAATAATAAATATCGTAGGAGATAATGAAACAACGTTGGAAGCTGTACTGGCTGGTTATTGATAGAACAACTTCATTTTAATATGTTTAAATGTTTCTATGTAATTCATACAAACAAATTGAATTTACAAATATAATAAGGATATATTATTTTGCTTCAGGATATTATCGTTATTATTTTATTTCAGGAAAAATTAAGGTTTTGAGCTTTTTAAATAAGTACAAAATATTTTGAATATTTAATTTAAAATATTTGCTTTATAAAATATCTAAAATATTTAAAATATCTAATTTATATCCACAGAAATACAGATTCTTTGAACTTTGGAATTCAAAAAAAAAAATGTTATTTCTTAGAATTTTTTTTATTGTTTATTTATTTTTTTTTTTTTTTTTTTTTTTTTTAATTTTTTTTTTTATTTCACGGGCATTGCCCTATTCGAGGGGAAGTATAACTAGGATCCGTAAGTGGGATCGAACCGGCGTCCTCAAACAGAGACCACGGTGAGTAAATTAAAGTGAATGATAATGATAATAGTTATAGAAAATATATAGTTACCCAAAACAAAATTTTCTCTGCATTTTATTTTATTTTTTTTTATTATTAATTTAAATAAATTAATGTGAAGGATAATAAATGTAAAAATGTAAAGCAAGATAAGATACATAACATTAAAAAAAAATTTTTTTTAAATTAAAAATTAAAAAAAAAATGAAGTCATAATGGGTAATAAAATCTTTAATGGCTTCAGTAAGAATAAATAACTTTTCGTCAAAAATATAAAATAAAAATAAAAGCTATCTTGGCATGTTTTTTTTTTTTTTTTCCATTTTTTTTAACAGCTATCACAACATCATCACCACTCACAGGGCATTCAAGGAGGGTTTAGAATAAGGAGGATATATTATATAATATATATATATATATATATATATATATATATATATATATATATATATATATATATATATATATATATATATATATATATATATATATATATATATATATATATTATATATATATATATATATATATATATATATATATATATATATATATATATATATATATATATATATATATATATATATATATATATATAATATGGAAATTATCATAATATATATTTATTAAAAATAGACTAAATATTAATTGAAATTCACATTTGGCTTATAATTGAAATATCTTCTAAAGGCATGAATAATATATATTAATATAAATAATATATATATTATATATTATATATATATATATATATATATATATAAATAGCAACAAATTTTAATTATTTAAAATATAGGTGCTGCTAAATTGAAATATTTCAAAGGCAGTGAATTCGTATACTTATATAATATATATATATATATATATATATATATATATATATATATTATATATATATATATATATATATATATATATATATATAAATATATATATATAAATATATATATATATATATATATATATATATATATATATATATATATATATATATATATATATATATATATATAATATATATATATATATATATATATATATATATATATATATATATATATATATATTATATATAAATATATATAATATATATATATATATATATATATATATATATATATATATATATATATATATATATGCACTGATTATGCTTTAAGTGTGGGAGACCAGAACTCTTATTTATGTCGCCACCAGACTAGTGAGGATCATAGAATAA